>JAJHUR010123815.1:0-20472 GCA_027495735.1 Lutjanus campechanus | reverse complement strand
TATAGATATATATCACTCTCTGCACCAGACTCCACTGACAAAATAGCCTTTTTTTCTTTTGCATCAGATTCACAGTAAATCAACAATACCAGAGAAGCAGATCCTCAATCATTTACTTCTGTGTTTTAAAAAAGTTAGTTCAGATTCACTGAAGTCTCACAACAACACAAACACACAAACAAACACACTAACAGACGGAGGCAGCAGACCAACAACTGTGAGTTCTGTGAGATAAAATGAGTGATTTTATCAATGGAGTTTGGTTGGTTTGGAAAGAGTGATATATGACTGTAACAGTGGTTTCCTGTCAGAAAAGTCGGTCTGACAGAAAACACACACACACACACACACACACACACACACAGCTGATAGTTTACCACCAGTCGAGACCTCGAGGTCTTAAAGTCAAACTGTTCTCACAAAGACAGAACACACACAAACACACACACACACACACACACACACAAACACACACAGGCGATATGTTCCACCTGAACACACGATGTATTGTAACAGGATCAGACGAAGTCAAACTGTGAAGAAAATCTGTGCAGAAAAATCACATCACAGGCCTGAATTACCTGAAATCATGTGTGTGTTTAACCTCGGAGGTGAGGACACGTCTCGTCTGTCCACTGAGGACACGTCTGCAAGCTGAAGACAAGTCAGCAAACTGAAGACACGTATCGTCTGTCCACTGAGGACACGTCTGCAAACTGAAGACACGTCTGCAAACTGAGGACACGTCTGCAAACTGAAGACACGTCTGCAAACTGAGGACACGTCTGAAAACTGAAGACACGTCTGAAAACTGAAGACACGTCTGCAAACTGAGGACACGTCTGCAAACTGAGGACACGTCTGCAAACTGAGGACACGTCTGCAAACTGAAGACACGTCTGCAAACTGAAGACACGTCCCCAAACTGAGGACACGTCCGCAAACTGAAGACACGTCTGCAAACTGAGGACACGTCTGCAAACTGAGGACACGTCTTCAAACTGAGGACACATCAGGTCTGAATGTGTCCCTCTCGTCCCTGAAATGGGTTGAAAAGGGGACAAAGAAGACGAGTTGTTGTTCAGCTGTTTTGCTGGGGACAGACGTCTCTGATGAAAGCACCTGGATGTTTGTAACCCTGTGTTTTCTGTCTCATGGAGCAGAGACTGCAGACACCTGTGGACGTGTCAAACAGCTGCAGACTACAGAGGAAAATTATTCAAATAAATAAATACACAAAAATCCTTCTAAAAGCATTTTTGTCCTTTTGCCAAGTTGATTTAAAACATCTAAACAAAAATGTTCAGCAATTATTACAAAATCCTGCAGGTGAAATATTTCAGTGTGTGTGTCAGACTGAACAAAATGTCAAACCGACCTGCAGAATAAATTCTTCTACACAGAAACAAACCTGAAAATATGTCTTTGTTTCTGCAGCCAACTATAAACGTTGTTCACTCTTTTTATTCAGTTTGGCTCCAACAGAAGAACCAGTTTGAGTTTGTTCACTTATTCAACTTTTGCCAATAAAATATAAAAAATAATCATTAAATTGCTGGAAAGAGTCTCAGAGATTATTTGCAGCTGTGAGTTTGAGATAACGAAGCAAAAATGACTATTAAGAGCAACAGAGAGAGAGAAGAGTGTGTGTGTTCATGTATTTAGATGGTGTGTGTGTGTGTGTGTGTGTGTGTGTGTGTGTGTGTGTCCTCTTTTCATCAGTCGGCCTTGAAAGCTTCCCACGCCACAGCCGACAGTACTGCTGCATCACATGACAACAACCATCGACAAGATGTGTGTACATGTGTGTGCGTACATGCGTGCATGTGTGTGTGTGCGTGCGTGCATGTGTGGGTGTGGGCATGTGTGTGTGTGTGAGAGCAGTGATTCAGGTCAGTGTTTGATCCTCACACAGATCAATAACTTCACCAGCACTGAGTGGAGTGAACCAGCTGACACCTCCAGCCGCTTACTGATAGTTTAATAAAAACCACAGAAGAAGAAGATTTAATCTTCAACAACCTGCCTGAGCAGAACTTAAAGGAGCAACACGTAACATCTGTGTTCAGAAACAGAGAACTGGAGCCACAGACTGTAAATTAAATAGGTTCAAATCCTGTTTAATATTTAATGTGGTTTCCTCCTCAGACTGAAGCTCTGCAGGCTGCAGGAACAATGCAGGAACACTGAAGGAACACTGCAGGAGCACTGCAGAAACACTGCAAGAACACTGCAGGAGCACTGCAGGAGCACTGCAAGAACACTGCAGGAGCACTGCGGGAACACTACAGGAGCACTGCAAGAACACTGCAGGAGCACTGCAGGAGCACTGCAGGAGCACTGCAAGAACACTGCAGGAGCACTGCGGGAACACTGCAGGAGCACTGCAAGAACACTGCAAGAACACTGCAGGAACAATGCAAGAACACTGCAGGAGCACTGCAGAAACACTGCAAAAACACTGCAGGAACACCGCAAGAACACTGCAGGAACACTGCAAGAACACTGCAGGAGCACTGCAGAAACACTGCAAGAACACTGCAGGAACACCGCAAGAACACTGCAGGAACAATGCAGGAACAATGCAGGAACAATGCAAGAACACTGCAGGAGCACTGCAGAAACACTGCAAGAACACTGCAGGAACACCGCAAGAACACTGCAGGAACAATGCAAGAACACTGCAGGAACACTGCAGAAACACTGCAAGAACACTGCAGGAACACTGCAAGAACACTGCAGGAGCACTGCAGGAGCACTGCAAGAACACTGCAGGAGCACTGCAGGAGCACTACAGGAACACTGCAGGAGCACTACAGGAACACTACAGGAACACTGCAGGAACACTACAGGAACACTACAGGAACACTGGACATGCTAAACGTTGTAACTTGACAGTGTGAGGACGAGCCCTCCACTGTCAGTTGATCAGCTGTTCTGTCAGCTGACTGAAAATAAACACTGTGACTGTTTGACTCACTGCTGCCAAACTTTATTCACATTTTGATCAGTTTAACATTTATAAACATCTACTCTCTCTGATGATGATGATGATGATGATGATGATGATGATGATGATGATGATGATGACTCATAAACAGACACCAACATTCAGAACATTCAGCATTAATGTGAACTCTGATTAATGTGAAACAGTCGTGTCGTCATATTTCAGTGTGTTTTATGTGTATTATTGACATGTAAAAAAGAGACTCATCCTCTGAGTACCTGGATAAAAACCACAGTAACTGATGCTGGCTGCTGTGGATCATTTACAGGGTTTCCCACAGTGTTTTATAGCCTCATCTGAAATATAGTTTGAAGAAATTACTCCAGGTTTATTAATTATTACACTACAATTATTATTTTGTCATCTAGTAGCTACACTGATGATGAAATAAGCTGCAGGAGGACGTGTGAGATTCAGCTCAGGAGCTGATTGATCGATCGCATCATTTGTTCATTAATCAGAGCAGCATGTTCTGCATGTTAGAGAAAAAAACCTTGAGACAAACAGTCACAGTCGGGGGCTGATGTGGATGTGGGTGGAGTGGGGGGGTGGAGGGGGGGCGGGTGGGGGTGTTCAGGATAATAATGATGCTCCAGATGAAAACAGGATTTGAGCTGCAGCACAGTGAGAAAAACACCAGATTGATTCTGATGTGAAAAGTGTTCGTGCAGCAGCTTTTGTCTTCACATCACGTCCAGTACATGCATGAACAGTCTCCTTCTGTGTGTGTGTGTGTGTAGGGGGGGGCATGGCCTCATACAGACACACACTGCATGTTAACACACTGAATGGATGCTGCTGAAAAATATGATGGAATGTCAAATGTCACTGAGCTGTGAAGTCCAGCCTCAGTCCGTCTCTTCTCACTCAGACAGAAAACGTGTTTTATTTCTGAACTGAAATGAAAACGGGTGAATTTCCTGTGAGATCAGAGTTTTCAGTTGTGTTTGCAGCAGCCTGACTGATCTCACAGAGGAAACATGTTTCTGCTGCTTCATATGGACGGACGCAGCTCTGCAGTCACATAAAGACTTTTAATTTACTTCTCAAACCAGATTAACATGTCATGTTCGTGCTGTAACGCTCATTACACAGCAGGAAACAGAAAAATGTTCAGATCATGTTTCTATTCTTAGACAACATTTGTTCTGATTCTTCACTGGAGCCAATCAGAGCTCAGTATGATGGATTAAGACAGAAACATCATTTTCAAAAAGACAAAACAAATCTTTAGTGTTTCTCTTAAAATTTAACAAGCGAACAAGTTCATTCACAAAAAGTTGCCAAATATCAGTTCATTCAGAAATTACGGCAGTCGTTCCTCCTCTGGTGGAGGCGGCTCACATGCTTCAGTTTCTCTCGTGTTGTGGTGTGTAGTGTCGTGTAAGTGAAGTGTGAGCTGCTGCTGTTTGTCCTCACACACACACACTGCTGCTGCTTCACGTCGTCTTTATACACTGAGTTTACACAAGTTGAGCTGCAAAGAGCAGAAAACAGTGATTTTTCTCTCCGTCGTTCAGAGGGACACATTTCATGTCAGTCACATTCTCACTGCAGAGAACCGTACGACACATGAAGGACACACATGTTTCCTGTTTGTTTTTTTCTCACCAAGAGCTGCAACATGTTCCGTTTGGCCAAAACGCTGCTACTTTTCACTGTCACAACTTCAGCTCTGGAACAAAAAAATGATGGTACTCATTGAAATTTAGGGACGTTTCTGGTGACTTATTTGCTCAGCGTGGAAACCTTCAGGGTAAGAGGAGCTGCTGTCCGTCCACCACCAGTCTAACAGTCAACTGACACTGTACATGAATAAAATATTGATAAAAAAGGTTTGTGACTGTCTGGACACCCTCATCCTCATCCAGAGCGAGTTGATGACACAAACTGTCTGTGACATAAATGAACTGTTAACTGTATTATAACAACCAAATTCTCCCAACCGGACATTTTCTGAAGAGATTTTTTCCTTTTTTCTGTCAGGATGAAGCCTGTAAACATGCAGGTTTCTCTGGTTCGTCCTGCAGTTCTGTGGATTACCAGCAGCTCTTTTGAAGCTGACCCATCTGTGAACTGTGAGACCACTTTATTATAACGAGCAGCTTTATGACACCAGGATCTTTGGTGTGTGAGAGACACAAGTTTAGAGCTGAGGGGGATTATTTACAGATCACAGACTGAAGGCAGGTTCTGACTCGTTCCCACGTCCTCTGTGGACCAGCGGCTCCCAACAGACCACAGACTCAACAAAGACGACACAGCCTGATTATTTAACATGTTTATACAAATGTTCACACTTTAACTTCCAAAATCAACTGTTTTTTTTCATAAAAATCCACATCAGCCCGTCGCTGCGTCTGTTTGCTTTTTGTTTGTCGCCTCGGTTTGATTTTCTGACGACAGGACTCGGCAGTGAAACGCTTTCTGGCAGCCAACTCTCAAATTTTGGACGTCGACGTGCACTCGAACGCATCAGCAGGGACGGTTATAAAAACAGACTCGCTCTATAACTGAATTACCACATGACACCCACTGAATTAAGGCAGTAAATGGATTATCTCAGGAATCTGCAGAAAGTTTCTAACCTCAGAAAGTTGATTTTATAAAAAAGTTAAATAATGTCTGCCTGGAAAGAAAAACATCCAACTAATATTTTATTTGGAAAATGATCAACTGGGACACAAAGTTTATGTCCTCTGTTCAACAAAAACATGCAAATCCTCCAGAAACTGATAAAAAGTGTTGAGAAACCTGCTTATTATTAAATCTCAGTTCAGTCACATCATCATCAGCAGGAGAAGCATCAGGATTCTGGAAACTCACATGAAGATTCAGTCTGAACAAACGATGCTGCTGCTGACAGACGTGGAAACAAAACGTCGAGCTCAGGAAATCACGTCTGAACACAAACAGACCTATATAAGGTAAAGAACATGAAATAAATGAAAACAGAACGCGGGGATCAAAAGATCAACTGATAGCAGGAAATATGTGCAGCTAATATAGATGACAGAGGAGAGATATATGAAGCGGAGGTAAACACTGAGGCGTATATGTATGAATCCCTGCAGGTGAAGCTGAGGTCTCTGGATTTATAGAGTCGGAGGATCTGAGCTTTAACTGCAGCTGGACGAGGTTTAAAAAGACCAGACGGGTTAAAGAGAAACTCTGACAAACTGATTTATTATTTAAAGTGGAGGAAAGTTCAACATTTACTCAGACACCATCTTCTTCCTGATACTTTATACTCTGACTCCTCTGCATCTCACAAGGGAAACAATGGGCCTCATGCATCAATCATTTCTGATTTTTCTCTTATATTTCTTCTTAAACAAAGCAGACGGAGGAAAATAAGATTCATTCAAATGTTCCCTGACAGACGAATCTGAGCGGACGAATCCTGGTCGAGTTTAAATTGGAAGCATGTGTAAATCAGCAGAGAAACTAAAGCTGAGTGGATCTGTTGATATAATAACTATCATGGTACAGAGGTTATGATTCAATATATCAGGATATTCTGTGATACTGTAGGTGATTTATCACCATCTTTTAAATAATTTTAGGAAAACTCGCGTAGTATAAAGAACATATGCATCAAATGTGAGAAGTTTTTTATGAAATCAGACCAGTGAGGAGACGTTAAACTCAGAAAAAAGAAGAAAAGAAAAAAGAAAATACCCTGTAAGAAGCATTTTAAGCGACAGCAGAGAGGTTTCTGTACAGACGACACGGATCACAGGTGAGAATCTCTTGGTACCTCATGATTCTGATTCTGATTCTGATTCTGATTCTGATGGGGCTGCGATGATTCGATGATAAAATGATTCTTGATGCATCAAAATTTTCAGTTTTGAATTCAGGGGGAGGTTCAGATCAGATCAGATCCGTCTGCAGCTGCAGCTTCCACGTCCTCATCGTGATGCATCTAAGAATCCAGTATTTTCTCTCAGCCTCTGATCCACACGGTGTGTTTGGAGGAACAGGAAACAGCTGCGAGTACGAGGAAATGATGAGAAGACAACAATATTTATTAACACCAATATTTTTGTCAACACTACTGATGATGAAACCAGCAGCTCCTCGTCAGTTTAGAAACGCGTTTTTCCCAGAATTCACAGAAAAATGTGCTTCTGCTGCTGGATTAAAAAAATGTCTTGTTTTCTGGAAAAATATCAGATAGGAAGGATACACTCCTCCAATCTGCATCCATGCAGGTATGCAAAGCATGCACACACACACACACACACACACACACACACACACTGGGTGCAGACAGACATCTTAATGATGTCTTCATTTCTCAGTTTTGTTACCAGGAAGTTATTTGCTGTTCCCGGCCGGGACTCTGTCAGCATCTCCAGGTTCAGCTTCAGTTCAACACAAACCTGTTTTCTCAGGATGAAATTCCTTCACAGACATGAAATCACTTCTCACATGAAGGAAACGCAGGATCGTCCCGTCGTTCTGCAGCAGAATAAAGATTCACTGAACTGTCACATGTATGATGACCTGCTGTCGATGTTTAAATCAAATCAAACCTGTTAAATCTTCTCTTTCTGTCAGAATCAGGCTGCAGGATGACAAACAGTCAGACGCACTGAGGGCACGACGCTGCACTTTTGATATTTGTGCAGCCAGATATACATCTGTGACATTTGAAAGAATATATTATCATACATTAAGGGTGGGGGTGTCGTGACCAGTCACTCCTTTATCCACTTTAGAAGCAGGAATTAATGACAGAGTTGTAATAAATCTGTCAGATGGTTGATAATTGAAGAGTGGAAGTGAAAAATGAGAATAAAATCTCTGTCCTCCAGGTGCGTTTAGTAACTCTGACGTCATGGTCCAGGGATGAAAGAGGAGGACGTGATCAGAATAAAGTTACATAAACAGATCTGAGAAAAGTGTGAACAACCGAGAGCGACTTCTGCTGAACCTCGAAGAATAAAAGATTCTACAAACAGCTTCTACATGTTTGTCTCTGGAACCTCAGCAGTAAGAATTCATGACTCTATAACCTCTGAACAGACGGACAGGTTGTGTTGTTGGACACAGACGTCCGTCCGTCTGTTTCCTCTCTAACTGTGTCTGTCTCACTGTTTCCAGGTCAGTTTTCTTCCACCTGACTGTTGTTACATGTGAAGTGTAGAAACTATTTAAATACTTTGTCTCATTACGTTTGTGAAATTCCTCTCACATGTTCTCAGCGGTGTAAAAGCTGCCGAAGTCTTTCCAGCTGGTTACCATGTGAAACAACAACAAGAACCAAAACAGCCGAGGAGTGTGTGACGCTGCCTGCAGCATCACTTACTGTGACACACACACTGACAGCGAGCTGAAACACTCGATTCAGAACCTGCTGCAGGATCCGTCCCTCACTAATGTGAGCTTCAGACAGACTTCAGGGGCCCTTCAGGGGCCCTTCAGGGGACGTCTGGGCTCCTCGACACAATGAGGAGCAGATACACTACAGTTACAGTGAGATACACTTTATTTTCCTCCAGAAAGTCGATCATCTGCAGATTTAAGTGAAACAGCATCTGACTGTCAGCAGGATGAAATCTGTAGAGACAGAAATCTGAAAACTAAAACTGTGAGGAGAGAAACAGTCAGAGGAGACGAACCTGTGACCTCTGAGACGAACCTGTGACCTCTGAGACAAACCTGTGACCTCTGAGACGAACCTGTGACCTCTGAGACGAACCTGTGACCTTTGAGAAGAACCTGTGACCTCTGAGACAAACCTGTGACCTTTGAGACGAGGCAGCGTAAATCTGCACAATATGAAGAAAATCTGAGATGTGCTTTTACAGTCTTGATCTAAACAGAGAAGTGAAGCTGAACTCTGCACATCAGCTTGTTTTCTCTCTGGAGCTGCTACAACTGTTCAGCATGTGTTAGTAAGACGTCATCTCTCTGGAATCTGAAATTATTCTAATTACAGCTGTGGAGGTGTGAGAGCTCGCTCATCGTTCCTGGACACAGATCTTCATTTTCACGTGTTTTTAACACTGAACAAAGGACATCACAGTCACTTCCTGTCTCCACCAGGGGCGCCACAGAACAACAACAACTTATTATGCATTTTTGTTGTTGTTTTTTCCCAGTTTATCAAGGGGAGAAATTTCATAATAATCAAATGATGACTGTCACACAAAGTTTACTTCCTGTTGCCAGTAGGTGGCGCTTTGACTGTGACTCCTGATTGTCATGAAGACGTGTTCAGGAATCTTATCAGACATGAAGTTAGGAGCAGATCTGACGATGAACACCAAAATTACAGCTTTCTGTTTGATGGTGAAACATCTGAATTCACGACACCTCGAGGACGACAACGTTTGATAAAAACCTCACAATCTTCACAATAAAACACCAACAAGGTCTGAAGTCCTTTCTGACCACATTTCTGCTGGATCTGCTCAACCTCCAAGGAGGAGAACATGGAGGAGAACATGGAGGAGAACATGGAGGAGAACATCACCACAGACACTAAGACCAGGACTGGAATATTCCTTCTGGTTTCTTGGCAAAACCTCAAAAACACACAATGGACAAAAAATCTAACTTTTACTAACTTTTTCATTGCAAAGATCAATCTGATTAATTTTCTAGGAGGAGTTTGTTAAAGAACAACACCTGGAAATTGCAAAAACAGCACAAAAATTGCACAGTAAATTCAAAATGGCCGACTTCCTGTTGGGTTTAGGTTACGACTCCAAGAGGTTTTTTTTGTACGTCTGCAGAAACACTTTCAGCAAAGAAAAATATGAAGAAGAAATAATGAGAACAAAACAACCACCACGACATGTTCTGACATGTTTCTGACTCTGGTTGTTTCATTTATAGATTTTTAAGGTCAAATTATCGGCTGCACTTCCTGACACTTTTGTATCAGGATGTTAATCACCATGACGACAGTTAATGATGTCATTAGGATCATTTGTGTTGTACTCTGTCAGTGTGTTGAGGAGAAGAAGGCAGCAGTGAAATGTCATCTAAATGTCATGAACACACAGTCTGACGGTGACATTAACGTGTCACATTAACCTACATGTGACTGACTGACTGATTCATAGTATCTATAAATGCACCTCTGTGTTTGGAATGAAATCATTTATTTCTACCTGAATCCTTCACACCTGACTTACACACACACACACACGGTTCTGACACAAGTCTCACCTTCTTCTGTGTGTGTGCTGAAAAAGTCCAGATGTTTCTTCACAGCCCTGCTTCTGTAAATGTGATATAAACTAATTAAACAGCTGAACACAGTAAACTGTGCTGCAGACAGGCAGAGAAGCAGGAGTGAAGATAAAAAACTTCTGAAGCGATTTGTTTGTTTGGTTTTTAAAATATCAACCGACTTTCTCCAAAACGACTCATCGCACATTCTGCACGTATTTTTGTTTATTATCCTCTCATCATATCTACAAGAAAGTGGTTAAAATATTAAACTGCACACACACATGCAATTTCAAATCATGTACCCACACACACACACACACACACACACACACACACACACACTGCATCTCTTAATTAAGATTTCCTACAGTGATCGAACGTTTCCCTGAACAGACACACAAACTGTCCACATATCAGGATCATCCCATTAGAGGAGACAGACAGAGACAGAGAGGTGGTGGAGACAGACAGAGACAGAGAGGACAGTGACTGCCTCCATCTTATCTGTGTGTTGTCTGTGTGTGTGACAGATGGAGGCAGCTGAGCCGTGACTTTTCTGTCAGGATGAAAACAGGTTTGAAGCTCGGCCTGCTGGGTAAATACCAACCTGTCAACAAATGCATCAGAATACAGATGAGTGCAGGTCCACACCTCTGAAACGTCTCTCTGAGGGTCAAGGTCACTTTTATGAACTTTATTAGAATTAAATCTTATCAACTGAAAAATAATCCAAACATGAAAACAAGTGGATAGTGATCAATATGGCAATCATTTTTCCACTAATCAATTAGTTGTTTGGTCCATAAAATGTCAGAAAATATTGATCAAGTCCAAGAAGACGTCCTCAAACGTCTTGTTTTGTCCACAAATGTGGCGACGCCTGCGAGCTGGTTCAGGCAGTCGACTCGAGCTGCTCCGCCCACCTCACATGACAAACTTCATTCTCAGTACTACAAACCAAACACACACTTCCAATCTCACCGTCTATTAAACTGCTGAACCTCACATTTCTCCCTCTGTCTGCCAGTGCATGGCTGCCTGCTCTCTAACCCCACCACCACCCCAGCATCCACCTGCAGGCTCCGACAGGGTTCAAGAATTTGCTCATCACTCCCCTTATCTCTGTGTAACTTAAGCTGCGGGGAGTGATGAAGTCGGCGCCGAGACGCCAAAACTCAAATCATGTTCTGCTGCTGAATAAACGTTCTAAACGTGAGCTGTCTGACTGAACTGAAACATATTCAGTTTAGTGTCAGAGAGTAAAGAAACCAGAAAATATTCACGTTTAAGAGTTAAGAGAGAAATATTCAGTGTGCAAAAGACAGAAGTTGTAACATTTTCTCTCTAATTCTCAGCAGCTTGGACCAACATCAGCCTCGAGCTGCACAGAATCATCCTGATGGTTTGTGAGTGAGTTCAGAACAGTGAGTGGAAAGTTGGCCTCAGAGCGCAGCAGAGCTGGCAGCTCGACAGCTTCATAACACGACAACACCAGCGTCCGATCAATACAACATCCAGAGACGCACGGACGAGCTCTCTGAACACAGACGTCAATACGTGTTTGTTTGACAGCGAACAGCAGCCGCGCAGAAGAACACAATCAATGACGGACACACACCGTCACCGTGATCCTGAGCTGCTATCAGCCGACCACCTGAACATCCTGCAGCCGCTCTGCAGGAGAATTACTGTCCAGCTCTCAGCTGTGAAGTGTGACGAGAGAGCAGCTCACAGATAACACGTGTGTGTGTGTGTGTGTGTGTGTGTGTGTGTGTGTGTGTGTGTGTTTTCTCACAGAACAGCGTCAAACCAGCTTCAGACACAATTTATCATCCGTGTTTTTTTATCGTGCAGCCGAGTGTACAGAGTCATGTGTGAGTGTTTACATGCAGCTCAGACACACAAACAACAACAGACACACACACACACACACACACACACACACACGCACACACACACACACACACACACAGAGAGAACAGTGTGTGTGATGAAGCAAGCGAAGCCCTCAGAGCAGAAAAGTTGTGTTCATGCATTTCATGCTGATGAATCCAAGAGACACATTGTGCTGTCAGCACATCCGTCTGTCCCTCTCTGTCTGTCTGTCCTCACGTCTCCTCTCTCAGCTCAGATTATCACACAAAACTGTACATGAAGGTTCAGGTCAGAGCTGCACGATTCATCGCAATAAAATCACAACATGGCCAAGTGAAATATTCAAACTGCAACTGTTTGAAAAATTAAAAATGTGAGAAAACAGCATGATGATGATGATGAACTGTGGAGCTGCAGATCTTCTCCTCCAGGTGGGTTCAGATGCCAATAAATATCACATCATCATGATTTTAACAGATAATAGTTTAATTTTAATAATACGAAATCATGCAGCTGTAGTTTAGTTCCACTTAGACTCTGCAGAGCTGCAACTAAAGATTATTTTCATTCCTGATTAATCTGCTGATTATTTCCACGTCTGCAACATGAATCACAAAATTATTAAAATCACAACATGGCCAAGTGCAATTCACCTGACACACCAGATGGTTTGTTACACAGAGAAAGTGTTTGGAAAAGGGCAGGCACTTTCAAACAACACCTGGCAGGTGATTCGATGAACCGTCTAACACAGGCTAACTTCAACCAATCAGATCAACTCACCGAACCAAAGCTGAAGACAGCCAGAAGACGAACACAACTTTTCCAATCGATAAAATCCTTCAGAGTCGTTCTTTAAGAAATTCTCTCTGATGTAACTGATGCTATCACAGGAGCTACGCTAACATCTTCAGGAGCTGTCATGGTTTATTTGAGACGAGTCGTTTCTCGCTGTCGCTGCACCTGAAAACACTCCTGTAGCTGCCAGAAGTCCCTCTGAGGACACTGACTGGCTCGTGGACACGAACAGATAAATAACATCACAAATCCAGCTGCCTCACAAGGTAAAAGTGCAACATCCAAAACACAGAACCACAACTGAATACTATTTTATTTAAAAAGGAAAACGTGTAAAAACTCCAGGACTTCACGGCTGTTTTTGGAGGATTGTTGCAGCTTAAACTGCCTGATTTCATGGCAGCTTTTCTAAAACCTTTATGATATGAACTGAAAAATGTTTTTAGTTGCGTTTTTGCAAAGAAACTGCAGGAACAAGTGAAAACCAAAGATATTCAGTTTACTGTCAGAGAGAAGTAAAGAAACACATTAAAGAAGCTGACAGGAGAATCTGGACGAGTAATCGATGAATTAATCTCGTCACAATCCTGTCAATCAAAAAATAGATCCAAACATGTGTTTTCACAGCTGTTTTCAGTAGATTATAATGATCATGAAAATGATCATTAGTTGTAGAGATTATGTATGTATAATATATATTTTTTATTGTGATGTGTTCCCTTGTTTTAATTCTCCTCTGTATCCAAAGTGAATTAGGTCACTCCAGTTTCACTTCACCTGATCAATAATGATCAATAAGCAGGCAGCACCCTGTGATCTAATCATAATGTCAATACTAATACGTGCCAATAATACATGTCGTGTAATGTACAGCTCGGCCCGGTGCCAAAACTGATAAGAAGCTGAAAAAATAATCTGAATGTGTCGAGAGCGCACCGAACTCTGTAGGAAAATTATGAATTAAATATTTATTTGTTCACTGGCAGTATTATGTATCATGTACAATGTGACATCACATTGTTTTCCGATAAATATGAATGACTGATCAATTCGGCATTAATTAAATTACCATAAAGGCTCGTTTTCCTAACTGGGATTATGTCATTACAACTGTTGCTGCCAGCAGTGGAGACAGTGGAAACGAGCTCTAAGAAGAGACACAATCATTAAAATCTTCTCTGTCTGGTGAATTAAATGAAGCCGAATATAAGAACTGACTTCTTTTGGTGGATTTTAAGTTTTACTTCGCGGTTTACTTTGATATTTTCTTGTCAATATGCATTCACATATTGAATCGATATTTTTTCCTATGGGGTTCGGTTAAAGCGCACAGTTTCCAGACCTTTGTCCAGGAGCAGAACACAAAGCCAGAGGTTACGGAGGTTACTGACCGTGGGGGCGGCCGAGGCAGGACTCTGGAGCTCCACCAGCCGGAGCGCATCCACCGCCGAGCCGTTACCGGTGCTGCTCCACGCGGACGCTGCTGCTGCTGCTGACAGCGCGAGGCTCTCCGCCGTGCAGTTCGCCTCGTGGTCTCTGCACGAGATGATGCTCTGCCGCGCGAGCGGCTGCAGCGCGCTTTTCCCGCCGTCCATCCTCCTCCTCCTCCTCTTCCTCACTCCTCCTCCTCCTCAGGCGCTCTGTCTGCAGGAGAGAGAGGCGCACAGGTGAGAGGAGGAGGTGCAGCAGGTGGAGGAAACGTGATGAATTAAACACATCTGAATTATAAAAGATGGCCATTAACTGACTGCTGACACATTTGGAAAGTAACTAAGTACATTTACTCAAGTACTGCACCGTTTCTTACTTGTACTAAACCGGATTTCAGAGTTTTTTCTCCATTCTATTAATCTTTCATCTTATTGAAATCATTAATGCAAAATATAATCAACAAATAAACAATAATGTGACCTGTTGTTGCCTTTATTTCCTATAAAATGAGCTCCACCTTTAACCTGCTGCAACATTAAAGTGATGAACACATTAATATTGATTTTTATAATCCAGTAATATAAGATAAAGTGTTCCTGCATGGTGAGTATTTTTATTTATAGAGCAGGTTCATTCTGCACTGCTGGAGTTCTTATTATATTCAAACCTTCCAGTCTTGGTTCATTTCTGCATGATGACGTTGTTACATAAACACCCCGGGTTGTGTTTTTTCCAGCTGAGCTGCTGAGTTACCATTTGATGTGTAAAACAATGCAGATTGTGGCGGACGTTTAGCTCAGTGGGTAGAGCGTCCGACCCATGTATTGAGGCTGTAGTCCTCTGCAGCGGCTGCTGGTTCGACTCCCGTCCTCGGCCCTTTGCTGCGTGTCATCCCCTCTCTCTCTGCCCCCTTTCCTGTCTACTCTTCAGCTATACTATCAATAAAGGCACAAATGGCCAAAAAAATAACTTTAAAAAAACAAAAAAAAACAAAACAATGCAGATTGTGTTGCCATTTATAGAAATAATGTGAAGGATTTAGTGGCATCTAGTGGTGAGCTTGTATACTGCAGACACCTTGTCTCACTCTCCACTTGAGCTCCTGCAGTGGACACAAAACTCTAGAACTTCTTTCATGAAGCTGAACTGTGGTGTGAACGTCCTGTGTTTGACCAGCTCGTCCCCACACGGACTAATCGCTCTTTATATTTTATCTTTTACTTTGGAGAAGCTCCCCAGTTTTAACTTAAATATGTTTTGTTATTGTGGCACAAGTTAAACATTGAATAGAAATATTCATAGTTCACATTAGAAACGATTTAACTGTTTAATTTTCAAATCCTTTCATCACCCATCATTTCGCATAAAATGTATCCAGAACAGATCAGTAAATTAAAAGCATCATATTTAGCTTCATTTATTGCTGCATTCACTTGCACTTCGACTTTTGACGTTCAGTAAGTAAGTTTCCATCCAGCCACAACTTTTCATATATCTTTTAGGGCATCAGCTGTCACTTCACCCCTCTAGATCCATGAACCAAACTTTTTGTTTTAACTTTACTGTTTTTAGACTCTTTTTTTTTTTGGCTCCATAACGAGCTGATGGACACTCAAGAAGATGAGCTAACATCAAAATGTAGAGGACAGAGCTGCAGATGTAAGCTACCATACACATTTTAGTTGACAAAGTGATACAACCTTTTGTTTTGTTTTATTTTTTTTAGTTTGGTGTATATGCTACATATTTTCACAGCTGGAGAGAGACTTTACACTGTAAAAAAATACAAAAATAAATAAACTTCAAAAATATTTGCCAACCTTTAATCTGAAGTTGAGATGATTTACTTTTCTTCTTTAGATAAACTTTATATAAATATAAACATTTTAAACATAATTCACTTTACATCAATGCATTTACTCAGTTATTTTTAAATAAAAATTTCTAAAAAGAAGAAAAGAAAATTATCTCAACATAACTTTCTTAAAACTAAAAACTCTATCACTTTACGTTGCCTTGAATTTTTTTTTACAGCACAGACCCCCAACAGTGATAAAAAAAAGATTAAAATGTTTAAATAAAAAAATAAACTTGATTAATTTCCATCTAAATGTCAAAGTCACAGGGAGCCACTGAGAGGAGCAAAGAGCTCTGATATTTAATCTGTGGATCCCAAATCACAAAAAAATCAGTCATTGTCTTTTTCTTTTTCTTTTTTTGTGCCTGAATGTCTCTTTTGATCATAAATATTTAAACTCCTGCTCTGATTGATAAGCAGCTCTGTTACACTCTGTTACCTGCTCTTGTTTTTCTTTTATTACATCGTCTCCTCACATCTCTGAATCCAAACCTGCAGACTTTAACACAGATTCATCCGTCAGGACTGAGTCACTTCAAACAATGTTAAGATGATCAAACATGATGTCAGTCGAAAAGGGAAAAAAAAGATTTGAAATCAATAAAAGAGGAAAGAGTCTAGCGTCAGTTTACAGTTGAACTGCATGATGAGAGAAAAGCATCAGCATCAGACTGAGTAGGAGGATGAAATAAACTCTGAGGAGCTTCACAGAAACTCACCTCACAATAATGAGGGTGACAAACATAAAAGAGCCGCTGATAATAAAACACAACTTTTCATTTTACTTCATGAAGGTTAAGTTCAGTTTTGTTTATGTCAGTTTTAGTAAAATGTTTCTGCAGAAAATAATTTAAATTGTGAAGTTTTATAACAACTTATAACAACGTGACATTGTGACATTTAATGGAGCAAAAAAACTAATTGATTAATGGTAAAATTATTGCCAGATTGATCTCTAATTGAAAAATGGAGCTCTGCCTGTTTTCACCTGCGAAAAGATTGTGACAGGATTTATTTTTCACCATTTTCTGACATTTTATGCACCAAACAAGTAATTGATTATTGGAAAAGATTGATAACTAGTTGAAAAATTAGGTCTGTGTTTCGTTTGTACCTGAACGAGTGTTGAGAAGATGAACGTGTAAATCCAGGAGCAGAGACGCAGTCAAATCCAACGAAGACAAGAAGGACGAGAAACAACCTGGCATCAAACTCTGGTGACCCTCCGGGGCTGATGGGTAATTCAGTTCCTGACGTCTGTTTTGAAACGTTCTGATCCGCTGAGAGAAACTGTGTCCGGTTCAGGTTCCTTCACCTGGCTGAGAAAAATCAAAGCAACAAGACCTGCAGCTGCAGACGGTCCTGATGGAGACAGACGACATCCACAGAGAGGCTGCAGACAGAGCAGGTGAGATTAACACAGGTACGCATGTTTATAAGGGACAGAGAACACACACACACACACACACACACACAGTGAGGGTATGTGGGTCTTTAGGTCAGCTCTCTGATGAAAAGTCATTATGTTGATTATCTGCTGACCTGCTGCTTCACTTCAGTCACATCAGAGGAAATTATGACACAAACAAACTGTCATGGCCGCCGTGTGCCATGTTCTGAGAAATTAAGTAATCTGTTCCACATTTTTTAATCTAGTACTGCCACCTAGAGACACAGAGTAACAAGGCAGCATCAACCTAAGTTAGGTTTCTCTTTCGTTTTAGTAGAGGAAAGGAAGGACATTTTATTCTGTACATGGAAGCTATCGAAGGCCATATCCTGAAGTTTTCTGATGGATGATGAGTGTTTATTAATCTGTTGTGATTGTGGAATGTAAATACTGTTTGTTTTATAATTGTTAGTTTTGTAATTTGTGGATTACTCTTCCTTCTGCATAAGGCAAATCTGGTTCAGTTTGTTCTGTAGCCTATGCAGCTCAGATGTTTTCTGTAATTCACAGTTAAGTTCTCAGTAAACTTAAAGACGATGCAACTTCCTCAGTCTGAGAGTCTTCATGAGCATTTTTGATTGTTGAGCCAATTGGATAAACTACTTCACCTACGAAGAGGGAGGCCAGCATACAAGCACTCCCACTGATGAATTACACACTGTGTTTGTGTTTTTTTGTCTTTATACATCGTGGGGTCCACAGTCTGACAGCACAATCACAGTGTGGGGTCCAGAATTTTTTTGTGGGGTCCCAACTCCTGGACCCCACAAAAATAATTCAAGTCTAATTCAGTGAAAAGAAGGTCAAATTAAGGTCCTAAGGTCCTACCCACAATGCACATTTACCTACAGAGGGTGTTTAGGTGTGTTTAGCAGAAGTAACTCAGTACCCCCTAGTGGTGATGACTGGTATTGCACAAACACACACTTTTCACTCACAGTCAGATAAATCAGAGATGCTAATGATAAGCTAAACATTTAGCCATGATTATGGTAACTACACCGATTAGCTGCTGACATAGAGTTTATTTTAATGTAATTGAACCAATTATTCAATCAATTAATTAGCAGTAAGACAGCTTACTATCAGCACTGAATAATAGTGAAACAGTTTTATTGTAAATGTAGTAAGAATATCAATAATATTCATAAAAAAGATAAATGATTTTTAAGAACCTATACTTTATAATAGGTGACCAATGACACATCATCTAACCCACTTTTTCTGTCTGTATCAGAGATGCTATCACAAAGTGGAACATTTAGCCATGCTCATGCTACCGATACTGATTAGCTGCCAAGCTACACTACATACCAGATATCAAATGATATTAAAAATTATAGTAATAATGTAAATGCATTACAGCATGACTTCTCAATCTTTTTTCCATTAGAACAGTCCCCTATTTGTATCTAAGGAAAGATGAGCCCCTGCAGCCAGAACACAGATTTTGTATAAATTGCTGGGTTTGCTCAACCCTTACAAGACATGCTCACGACACAAAACAAGCACTCCTTGACTCAACTCACTGTGAGCAGCTAGGAGAGTGGAAAGCACTTCACTTCAGCTTGTCGTGTCTGCAGATGGCTGAAACAGGTGTTTATGAAAAGATAAGTTATGTTACGTTAATATTAAGATAACAGTGAATTATCACAGTGCTTTAGAACGTTATCATTTCTTGTTAGTAAGAGAGGTAGTTCTGTTTTCAAACAGTTAGAAAGACAACCAGACACATAGCTACATTATGATAGCAAGGTAACGTTAGCTAATTAATTTGCTAACAATGTGTTAGCTGCTTGAATTAGTGAAACAGAAAACAAGTGTGAGGTTAATGTAACTCAAGGAGGGATTTATTTATGATTATTCATGAAATTAATGGAGACAGTTTGGTTTGACAGAGCGAGACGGGGACGCTTGTTTATTTGAGCTGAGGGTTTGTGCGCTGAAGTGATGGTGAGGGACAGACAACAGAACCAGGTATTAGACAGGCCCCGGGGCTAATTTGTTCACCTCCATTTTCTCTCTGATCCAAAGTCAGATCAGATCAATGATCAAAGATTGACCAACAGACCAATCAGACTGATTGATCAGCCATCAGAGGAGTTGGATCAGTGGAGCTGCTTCTGTTCCTGATGTCGACTGTTTCATCTTTGATCTGAGTTCTCTCTGCAGAGGAGACAGAGGACAGACAGAGAGAGACCAACCAATCAGAGGCAAGAGACCAACCAATCAGAGACAAATATAAAGACCTGTGTCTTCAAACTGACCTTTTACTTTGAGCTGCACTATTTTCCATCTCTTGATGTTTCCCTCCTTGCTCTCGACCTGACACCAGTATCCTCCAGTGTCTGTGTGTTTGGGGGATTTCAGGATCAGACTGACGTCTCCAGTTCTCAGCAGGTCGTCCTTCATCTCTGTTCGGTCTCTGTAAGACTCGTCCTGTTCTTCAGGCCTGTCAGAACCATTCTGATACACATGGACTGTAATTTGAGGTTTGGGTTCCAAGCGGTTCCACTCCACTCCAGTGTCCTCAGGCAGGTCACCTACAGTCTTGAAGGGCAGCTGGACAGACTCCGCCCCCTCCTCCACCTCCACCTGACAGTCTGAGAGGACAACAAACCACAGCATCAGCTGGACAGACAGCAGCAGCAGTTTTGAATAACTTTATTGAATTGTTCCAAAGTTGTAGAGAAAGGTGAAGGACAGAAGCAGATGAGAGCAGCAGGTAACAGGGGACAGAACTACAGGAAGTAAAGCAGGTTGTCCAGGTGTTGGACATGATGAGAGTGTTGATGGAGCTGTGATGTTTTTGTCCATGTGCTGCTTCACAGTAATGTCTCATGTCAGTGTTGAACT
>JAJHUR010123814.1:19594-49031 GCA_027495735.1 Lutjanus campechanus | reverse complement strand
CACAAAATTCTGACAATTTGTGCTCATGCACATAAATCCATAGATTACATTTGGAGACTATTTCAATAACAGCTGTTATTTTGGGCTGATGACAGGCAAAATTGTAAAGCGCTGTCTCTGTTAAGGTAGAAAAGTGCTATCTAAATCCTCCTCTCACACTTCTTATAATTCGCCTTCTTTTTTTACGTCTCCCTGGCCTGAGTTGTGACAGCTCTGGTCCCTGCCGTCTCCCCCCGTGTCAGTCATTTTCCCAGCAACACCCTCGGATCACAACATTCCATTTATTCGGTAAGTGTTTGTGATCACATGTAATTTGGTTTTCTCTCCACTGTCCCAGTGTTGATGGCAGCTGATGAGGTCTTAGAGAGCCAAGCCTTTTATTCTCCTGAGAGCATGTCCCAAAACAGCATCTGGCCATGCCTCACAGCCAAACACACACACACATACACACAGTCTGTCATACAAACTGCCACACACGCGCTGAATATACTATATTTAACCAGTTCAGTCCGTCTCACTGCTGCATTAGCTCTACCCATTTGTCCATCTGCAGTCATCCCATTAAATCTCACTGCAGTCTGTTGTCTGCTGCTTAAAATCTCACTGCTGTGTAATTTCAGTATTGCTGGGACATATGGTCTCTGATAAAATGATGATATTATGATGTTCAATATGAGCAGCACAATCAAAATCAATCCCTAAATATCACTGAGGGAGCGATTTCTTTTTCTAAACCAAAGCACACAACATCAAAACAGCAAATAAAGATCTATAAATGATGAACATTTAATGAGACAAGTTGGAGCACGACACAAGAGATGTGATGATATTTTTGCAATATTCACAGCTTTAAGATGTAGTACCATTTAGTCTATAAGTCTGTGTCTCCATTCTATTATGATTCTGAAACATTTCCACCCTCAGCCACCGTATCATCTCACATATAGCCTGCAGCAACTGACTGAGCAATACCCACAATTTGTTAAGGTAATAGTCTCAGGAATGTTAAAATTATTATTTCATTTATCTGGGGAATTAGTGTGAGAAGAGAAGAGAAGAGAAGAGAAGAGAAGAGAAGGTTAAAGTCAGTGCAATCAAGGACAGTTATTAGTTTACCCAAAAATGAAAATCTTCCTCTCTGCACAAATGAAGTTTGCATGTCATTATAATATAACGAGTTTGCTGGCGCGGCTTCCTCCCTAAAACAGTGGTGACCCATAGCGAGGTCATTTCAGATCTAATGTGAGCAAACAATGACCATAAAATTACTGCAAACATCTTGTGCAGCACAATCGAAGTATTCAAAAAGTCCAATATTTACCTCATTATCTCTGAGATTTTCCTCCCCACTCACAATGCTCTCAAAGCATGTGGAAAAACGCTGCTGCTGTCTTCGTGCCCTCTTTATCGGTGCAATCTTCTGCATTTTAATGCTATAAATATGACATGCAGTTCTTTGTGGTCAGATATAATAATATCTTGAGACAAAAGTAGCTCCTTTGGCATTTATTTTTGGCTAAAAAGTGGGGCAAAGTTCCTTGTAGCTACATTGGTAGAATTAAAGCACCAATGTGTAGAATTTAGCGGCATCTAGCAGTGAGGCTGCAGAACCAGATACCCCACCACTAACCCTCCCATTCCAAGCATGCAGGAGAAGCTACAGTGGCTGTAAAATTCACGAAAAAGATTCAAGGCCCTCTTTATAGTCAGTGTTTGGTTTGTCTGTTCTTGGTTGCTGTAGAAACATGGCAGGTCATTGTGGACTCAAGGACCCGCTCCCTCTGTAGATATAAAGGGCTCACTCTAAGGTAACAAAAACCCAACAATTCTTATGTTCAGGTGTTTATACACAAATGAAAACATATTTATGAATATTATACTCCACTTCTAACATTCTGACAATAGATCCAGATAAACCCTGTTGGTCCTTTAAAAGGAGGAGAAGAAAAAATGAGAGAAACATTTTAATTAATATATTAATTGATTTATTTTTGGGAACCAGCACACATACTTGCCAATCTTGACACCTTGAAAATAAGGAGGATGTAGAAACCAAAGCAGGGGGTCTGGGGGTCCTCATCATAAAAAATTGAGTTTCAGTGTCTCATAGTCATTTCTTGCAATCTGGTGACTTCCAAAGAATGAAAATAACAAAATAATTAGTGCACAGTGATTTTTTTTTTTTTGGCAAACAGATGCCGGCAGATGATCTTTAACTGACACTTATTAGTTTGAAAACGCAGTGGGACCCCAGCATTGAGCCTCACCTAGCCCAAATGTGAATACAATAACACAGAAAATGAATTTTTATTAGTTTTTAAAATTAATATTATTTTAATTTTGAACTTTTTTTTTCCCACAAGGGAAAAGTTAGGATGCTCTTATGAAAAAAAAAAAGTACTTTAAAAGAGGAATCCACACGTCTCTCTCTCTTCTTTGTCACTCAGCCAGATTTTAACAACAGCATTGTCACATTATAAAACTTAATTAGCTGAAGGGAAGAAAAAGAAATAATGTGTATGAATCTAACAAGCATTTCTCAAATCAACAGCTCCCTTCCAGACACGCCTGTTAGCGACAGTCTGAGGAGACAGAGGAGGACGAGGTGCGAGCACAGATGCATTAAATTCAGCCATATACTGTAGCAGTCCGGGTGGAAACAGTATACTTTTACAGTCATATGACTTATGCATGCTGTGTAGTGCCAGAAATTTGTCAAAAAAATCAGGAGATATATGGGAGAATTGTAACCCTGAGAGGAAACTGGGAGAGGGCGATGAAAAACAGGAGTCTCCCGGAGAGCTGGCAAGTATGCCAGTGCACTGCTGCGAACTGTGCTGTTGCTGCTTTTAGCTAGGTGCCTCAGTTAGTGGTCCTGTTAGACAAGGACACTAGTTTGACAACTTGGAATACAGTAGCCAGGTTATTTACGGCAGCTCCAACCAGGACTCGGACGATGAAAACACGGCAGGTTCAGGTGGGGACAGGAGAGGCACAAAGCAGTTCAGAAGCAAGTTTGTAGTAAGTTAAGTTCATACACCCATAAGTATTTGTTTGCGTGAAACGGAAGTTTAATTTGGAGTTTGTGAAGTTAATTTATTCCTGCAATTTGAACAAGGCTTATTAATTATATTAACAAAATATTTAGTTGTTCCAACACATGTTGAACTTATTAAAGCTACTACAAGGAAATGTTCATATTTTGTTGATTTTGGAGACTCCTGTGGACAAAAACGGCAGTGATTCCACCATAAAAACAAACAAACACACAAAATATAATGTCAAAAATAAAATTATCTAAAGAAAAATATCCTCCCGCTTCCTTTTAAGTGGATAATGTGCCACTCACTGTGACTTTGCCAGCGAAAATGTAAACACAGGCTTGTTTAATCTGGTGGCAGGCGTTAACAACAACTATAGAGCTGATGGTCTCCTTACCTTATGTCTGACTGACTGTTTAATAACTTAAAAACTCCTTGTAGTAGCTTTAAGTTGTCATTGCGATGTTGCCCATTTACACACACGTGTTTATGTCTGTCTGATGAATTGACTATCCTCACTCTCTTAGTCTCCAACAACTGATGGGTCTTAAGCTGCTATGTTCCACTTTCTCCAGTAGCTAGTTCGGTCTGTTTGCAATTTCTTGCCAGGCTGCTTTTTTACTTAAAACAACTGCCTGCTGCAGCTGGAAATTATGATGATAAGAGCTGTGAGTCTGAACCAAAACATTACAACGCTGTGCAGAGCTGGAGGTAACTACAGAGCAGGCAATAATTATTTGCAGGTTCATAACGATAAGTGACCTCTTTAACATTACGTGTATAGTCATTTGATTATTATTAAATATCAATTATCTTGAGTGCGTTCATTTTTGGTGCTGAAACGATTAGAAGGCTTTTGGACTGACAAAACAAGCACCTTGGGAGATTGTGTTTGGCAGTTTTCATTATTTTCTACATTTGACCTTTTGAAAGATTAAACTTTTTTTTTTTATTTCAATTTTTTTAATTAACTGAACAAATATGTGACGGATGAATTGATAACAAAATAATTATTATTTGCAGCTCTAGCTCAGTGGCTAAAAGTAGTAAAATAAGCAGTGGTGTGATGTAGAACAAGTACTGTAAATGCATATTGACCTTTAAACACACAAAGTCTTTACAGCTTCAGAGCTGTCAGAGTCATTTTACACAAATTGTTTATCCTTTTTGGAACCTTATATCAAAATGCAGCCATAGTCACTGCTCTGACTGACATGAGTCTGATGAAAATTATATATTCAAACATGTAATTTTTTGGGGGGGGCACCACTCTTTTTAAAAGAAAAACTGGGAAAGAAGTGCCTCTTACATCCAGCATCACAAGAGTGCAAAACAGACTGCGTGCTAAGCCATTTGCACCATTTGCATACTCTGATGACAGTTAGACTCACAATGGGTGAGCAACAGCAATCCAATCAGGCTTGTAAACAATATGTGCACGGCATGGTGAGGATTGGAGCAGAGCTCTCGGGTGTTTCAGCTGGACACTGCACAAGACTGGAGGCTCTTGGCTGAGGTCATTTATCAGCAACCAGCCACCACAGGCAGAGGCTGGGCACTTTCTATCCCTGACCTATGTTCTCTATAAACCCAGACAATGTCCCACTAACACTGGGCTTTTCTTTTTTTTTTTTCAGGAAAAAGTCTCTCTATCACTGGTGAATTGTTTGCGTTTCTTTCCCTGGGGGGAATGAATCGTCCTTGCCCCCCTCCTGCAAATGCAGACCGGTATCAAGGGTGAATAACTCTGAAAAGGTAAAAACAGAAGAGAGAGAGGAAAAACATAACGCTAACAAGGTTTATACAATGGGTAGTGCCAGCCAAGCAATCTGTTTGGTCAGATAAGCATTCTTACCATGTTTTATGAGACCCTTAACTACATTCAGCCAGGCTGGACAAAAATGAAACTGGTTGCTAAGCTAAAAAGTGAGCTATTGTATTAAACAGAGAGATAAGTAACCATCTGTATCTGTCCTTTTTGTTTATTTATGTACACTATATTAATCATTATCATTTAGCCAATAAACATATGTTGAAGCATTTAATCTGCTGATCGTGAAGTGAAATCAGCTAAGTCACAGTAGTTGTCTTGATGACTGATTTTATTAATATAATACCTCAAAAAAACAAAACAAAAAAAAAAACAAAGTGCTTCACAAGCATAAAAACAAAAATACGCAGTGAATTTATATAACAGAGTGATATTAATGTGATCAAGAAATAAACAAAGATAAAAGACAATAGGTTAAATAGAACAGAGGCACCAAACAAACATTTCAGGACTGACTGGTTGCACAAGTTATCCTTTTATCTTTGTGAATGATAAGAATTTAAATGATTACACAATCACTAAATAAAGTTTCTCTTTGCAGAACAAGTAGTGAAAAATGTCAAAAGTAAAAGAAATAATAATAATCTGTGCTTTTTGTTTATTTACATACATTATATTTAATGGATCATGTAGCCAATAAACAGATGTTAAACAACTGCAAATCAGCATTCAATCTGCCGAACATGAATGGAAATAAGTTAAGCTATCGTGTTTGTCTTGATGACTGATTTCGAACATTTCTGGACTGACTGTGGTCACATAAGTTACCGTTTTGAAGGAGAAATCTGTAATTTATCACAAAATCGCCATGATATGCCATCAGAGATTAAAGAAATATGCTAAATTGAAATACTCGCTTCTCTGACAACAACGCTACAGCCGCAACGCAGCCTCTTTAATATCTCCAACTTGCTAGTTGGACTGCTGCGCTCATTTTCAGATGCGCAGTTGCTACATATTGCTCCTTTAAATGATGATAGGTGAATAATTACACAGTCACTAAATAAACGTTTTGTTTAAATGCTCCACAATCATTAAGCGAAAGGATTTCTGACATGATAAAAAATTCAGAGCTCCATCACAAGCACTTCTTGTTTGAGGGTGGAGCTGCATCTCACACTTTAAAAATCAAACATAGCAAGTCGATACCGGGGAATTAACAAGCAACAGATTACATAAGACCGCTTTATGAGTCATGCTGCTAACTAATGCTGCAGTCCGTGGCAGGATAAATATTTTGTAAAGACGGAATGTCAGACTTTTCTGCGTTACTACAAATCTGCGTTAGTCATCAGAAGCACACCTTACCTCTATGAGATTTTATGTAATGTGTGTTTGCTGACTCATTCTATTAAACTATGCCCCTTGGTATTTTACTGTATGTATTTTTCGTGTGATAATATGATCTACATAGAGCAGCATCAGAAACCTCTGTATTCTCAGCTCCTTCTCTACGCACATTTTCGGTGAGTTAAGCGACATCATTTCAACAATTTAAAAGATTTTGTCAATACCTGCCTCACTATTATACCCAGAATGACTGACAAGAAAGCAAGAATATGTTATAATTGCTATAAGCGCGAAACATCTTGAAAGCCAGACATGCTGTAGTTTGCCATCTGCTTGTAAGCTCAGTGTTTTCACACTCAATAAAAATGAAATAATGTTTACTCTTTACTATGCAACACAGTATATATTTCAATCTCTGAAGTTAATGGCTTTTCAACTGGAGTGGCCACATTTGCAAATAACAATTTTGCTCCTGCAAATGAACTCAACTCCCTGATGAAAAGTCTACCAGCCTTAACAGCAGGGAATGATTTCACCCGCGCTCCTTATCATATCATATATATATATATATACACACACACATACACATGCACGAGCGCACACAACTGCACCGTCTGTCACTGCATTCTTGACTGAATATTTCGATGTCAGAATCATTCAAGGAGGGAGGCAACAACAGGGAGAGGCTGAGCATCTGGGGGAGGCTGTAAGGAGAGGTATGAGCTTCTCCCTCTGTGGATAGACTGACACATTTTATTATTTCCCCCCTCTCTCTCTCTTCAAATACTCTCTATTTGCACGACTGGGTAATGGAATTGTAAAGCAAGCATAACACAACATACGCTGCAAAAAAAAAAACTTAAAAGAAAAGTATGAAAAACATGAAATATACATTAAAATTTTTAGATTAGATCATATTGAGCTTTACTGTCATTGCAGACTACAGTCTAATACACAAAATATACAGTGAGGGGTAGATAAGAAGATGCTAAGATCAGTACAGTACAAGCAGTACTGTATCTTTGTACATTACAGTGCAGCTGTTACAGTAGGCAGGTGGAACTATAAGTAATGCTAAAAATATCATATGAACACACTATAGCACAATAGACAGAACTCGGTACAATGGAATACACAGCTCATATAAGCACACATGCACCTGTACTGTATATGTACAAATGCACTGCATTGTTACATGCTTTATACACTTTACAGGGTTAATAATAAACGTTTTCTCTCTGAGCAACCCTGTCTCCCCATGTGCTCATATACGGCTAAATTGCACTGGCAAATATCTTTTGTATGAGTAATGCTGCCTATTAAAATTGTACGCAGTAAATGTATTTGTCAACAGCTATAACTCCTCCTCCTCCTGTGGGCACCCATAAGTCAAGGCTGGTGCATAAACAGATGACGAATAGCAATAAAGTAAAACACAATAACTATAATATGTGTCTCCGTAGGAGAAGTAATAATTGAGGATATTACTGTATGGCTTAAAACTGCATTATTTGCAGAATGTTATTAACTGTGATTTGTACTGTAGTGCTTATAAATGCTAAATATAGCTGGTTAAAGTAAATTACCTGTTTTTTTGTCAACTTTACAAGGAAATGGTACATGAACCTATATCAGTGAATATATCTACAGTACCAAATATTCACCGTCAACATATTCTTTTTACTGTTGCTCCTGGAAACAAAAGCACATTTAGCTTTTTTTATTGGTCTATTAAAGCTCAAGTCAAAGCTTAAAACTCAAAGCACTTTGCAGTAATACTAGGGAAAGATTGTTTTGGCTTTAAGCACAGGACAGTATGATAATTAGTACATGGAGTGTCTGTGATGTCACCCACAGGTCTCTGAATGGCCGTTTTGATGCTCACGGTGTGGTGACTGTGGCTGTCGCCATCTTGGCAGCGCCTGACTTGGCTAATCCCAGCTAATCCAAAAATGGGCGTGGCTTAAGATGAGACCACCAAATGAAGCGGATTCCTAGGGGCTAGCCATCTGTGATGGTACCCACCTGTGACTCAAGGCGGACACGCCCTTAATTGTACAGGACTTTAATAATTTAAATGGGTGAGTTATATAAAAATTCAACTTGCATACAGATGTCATAAAGTCAGTTAGCTAAATGTTTTTGTACCAGGCAGTAAACATGTTTATTTCTATGGGAGTCAGTGGGGACTGACTTGCTTTTGGAGCCAGCCTTAAGTGGACATTTGAGGAACTCCAGTTTTTGCACCTCAGCATTGACTTCACTTTTTAGCCCTGGAGGTTGTTGCTCAGTCTGGACACGATGACTTTTTTTAACACGTGAAGGAAAAAGAGGGGGCATGTACTGTTTCAGTGTTTAAAGGTCCAGTGTGTAAGATTTATGAGGATTTTTTTTATATTTAAGAAGTACTTTCCTTACCTTGGAATGAACTGTTTTGTTTACCGCCTCTTCCACGTCTACCATGTTGCACCACCATGTTTTTACAGCAGACACTGTTGGAAGCGGAGAGTGAGGTGAGGTGCTAACAATTTGCAAGCTAACCACTAGATGCCACTAAACACTGGTCCTTTAAATCAAATCCCACTTTTTCTATTCAGGAGGCTAAACCAGAACAGGATGGGGTCTGGGACAAGCTTTGTGCACCCTGCCATCCACCCTGAGCTCCTCTATGTGATTTGTCAGCAAATCACACATCGTGAACATTATTCAGATTAGACTTGCCTCCTAAATATATTTGGTATTTTGCAGCAGACACTGTTGACAGATAACTAATGGAAAACAAGACCATGAATCAAACTAATGTTAAATGACAGAATGATAATACACAATAGAAATTAGGTCACACTGGATCACACATAGATGCACGTACAGTATGCATGTGTATACATAAAAAACAATCTTATTGACATGTTGTAAATACTGTCACATTCACATCTGTTTATATAGATATATAGATAGGGTTTGCAGGGTGTCATCTAACATCTGTTTTCTCTCTGACCTCATGGTAGGTGAGGATGGAATCTGTAGATATTTATGTTGCTTGCTTGCTTATTTTTATACAGCAGAATGCAGACTTGCTCTTCACAACTTCACAACAACATATATCCAAGCTCAGAAATAATGAACTGCCTGATAAGAACACACACACACATACACACAAACTTGAAATAATGTGGACAGGGAGGAGAATATACCAATCAAGAAAAAAAAAAAAAATTATAATACTAATATAAAGGTTGACATCTAATACCTAAAATATAAAAAACAATCAAACAGGCATGATGGCAGAGTTCGACTAATGATTTTTGTCATTGTTTATGTCAAATTATTTTCACTCGCAACAATGAGACGATAACCAAATAAAAAATTATTTAGATGAGAAATAATATGATGAAATACACTGACACTTTGTCTACAAATTAAAAATGAGAGGAAAATGTGAGGAAGGGACGAGCAGAATTTGATGTGACTCGGGGAGATATGACTTCTTCAGAGCTCCCAGGAGCTCACCTGCTGTCTGTGTAGAGCGGTGGCTCTGTCCCTTTACTCCGCTCATGCATTACATTAGACTTTTAAATCATGCCTTATGGTAGATTTTGAGATTAAATTTAAGTTTAAGTTTAAACTTACACTTGAGGAGGTTACCTTTAAAAGATGGACTGAGTAAACTAATTATCTGCTAAGTCATGAGTAGGCTAACTAGGCTAACCTAACCAACTTTTTTGTTAGCTAGCAAACAATATAACATATTTTATTTTAGTTTTTTTTAGCTACAAACAGTACAACGTTTTAACTTTTTTAAGCTAGCTAGCAAACATAATATCATTTTTACTCTTTTAGCTAACGAGCAAACAATGTAACATTTGTTTCAATTGCTAGAAAACAATATTTATTATTTTTGAATTTTTAACTTGCTGGCAAATAATGTGACATTTTGTTCACTTTTTCAGCTAGCTGGCAAACAGTGTAAAGTTTTGTCAAAGAATACAGAGCAAGGGATCAGTTTTAGGTTCCAGCACTACTCAAATTTCTTTCTTTCTTTCTTTCTTTCTTCTTTATCTACTTATTTATTAATTTTAATTTGGGTAATAAAGCATCTCTACATTAGCAAACTAACAATTTAATTTCAGTTTCCATTGGATTATGGATTATGTCTTTAAGTGTGCCAAGGACCTTTTAAATGTGGATATATTCATTTTAAACTTATTTTTGCCAAACTCTGATTAAAACTAATTTTAGATTACATCAATCTTTGTTGTTGTAACCCAGTGTTAACCTATTGTAGATTTAGTCGACTAAAATCTTATGACATTTAGAGGAATAAAACTAGACTAAAACTAAAACAATACAGATGACCAAAATATTACAAAGTGTTTTTAATCAAAACACTCTAACTTAAACTAAATCAAAATTTGCTGGCAAAATTAACACTGCATTGATGGCACTAAAGAAAAAAAAAATCACATACTGAAGCTACAGCCAATATCTACTGTTAAGCTCTGAAACAGCCTTGCAGCATTGATTTATTTCTTATTGACTCTCCACTATGTGCACAATACAATGACGTGTCTCAAACAGCCAGAGAACAACACGAGCCTCACAGTGAACTAGACAGTTAATTAGAAACAGGGTATTTATTGTACTCAAACAAGAAAAAACAAAACTTGAATACTCTTGCAATCCTGCTCATATAGCTACAGAGAAAAAAAGTAAAAAATAAAAAGTGCAATGATGATACAGCCAGAGGAAGAGACGAGAGGCTCAGCATTTTCTTAAGTTGATTAATGGCGAGTTTGGTGACCCAAATGAGCAATAAGTAATGCAGGTTCTGATTAAAGTGTTGTCAGGCTATTGGCTCTTTTAATCACCACATTATGTATGCCTCTGACCCCGCTGAGATATGTACTGTGGACAGCGTTAAGTGAGGATGATTCTCTTTTTTCACAATTGACTGGTAGTAATTTATAATTTATAGAGACATAGAGGCCGTTAACTGGCATCCTGCGCCACTTAGCGCTACTTATCCAAACAAAGAAGATGCAATGTCTCATCCATCAAAGCTCATAGGCAGAGATAACTTTGAAGATTTATTTTTGAGCGTTAACACATCTGCACAGAGCGCAGAGAGAGATGTGTACAGTATTTCATCTAGCACCTGGAAGTGTCAAGCAAACGTCCCGTCCCGTCCCGAACCTCACGAGGAGAAAGCAAGTAAAGCCAACACTGCTGTGACAAAGCACTGACAAAGGCTGTCAGGTTTTCAGGCTAATTAAAACCTCAGCTTCACTCTGTTCCCTGATCACTCCTCACAAAGACCCTTGAGTGGCATCAATGAGCACGCTCAGGCTTAAGTGAATGTTTACCTCCCCTAATGACTATCTGTCTCAGTGCTGAGTAAATGCAACTGCCTCGGTCCTCTCCGCCGCTCGGGTTACACACACTCACGCAGAGACGAGACCTCAGCCTGAGGTCTGTGTACCAGCTGTTTGTCGACACAAGACCATTTGCAGGTTGTGATTGTTTTGCTGTGCGTAATGATTGCAGGACAGCACGGAGGCTCAGTGGCGCACGGCGTTGTTTAACAACACGAAGAGCGGCGGTTTGACTCCACATTTCAGTTCTGTCGGCGTGCCTGTTCTTTGAGCCTCTCTGAGAAATTCAAGTCAGGTGGATGGAAAAACCTGAACTGTCTGCATGTGTGAATGTGAATGTTAATGTCTCTTTATCTGTGTTCGCTCTGTGATAGACCGATGACCTGCTCAGGGTGTTTTCTTGCTTGCTGCCCAAATGCATGCTGGGATAGATGATACAGCCCCAGAAATAGGGGAAAAAAAAGAAAACCGGTTTGCCGATGAGCCTTTGATGATGAGGTGAAGTCTAGAAGTACGTTTTATTTTATGTTACATTGCATTTTATTTGAAGTTATGCATGGTGGAAGACATATTCACACACTTTATTTGATTAAACACAGCAACGGTACAGTTTAAAAATACCCGACTACAATTAAAAGTCCATGCTTGCAAAATGAGTTATGCAAAACATAAATATTGCTTAAAGGAGCAATATGCAGCAAGTGAGGGTCCAAAAATGAATCCCGCGGTCCAGATGGAGTCATAGACTGTATATTAACAAGGATGAATCCCTGTTTAATAAATGTTCTATGGCTGAAGAGAGTTGTTTCTCCTCCACCCTCTCCTCCACAGACTTAAAGAAGCACAGACAGACAGCAGGAACATTGCAGGAGCGCAGCATCGACACAGCAATCTGACATTGAATCTGAACATTAACGCATTGCTCAATTTAATCGTTATAAACACCTACTTCTTCCAAAAGATTATTAATGATTTCTTACAAGTCGTACACAGACACTTACTCATTTGGCATTAAGTTGGACGTGAAACGGGCAAACTGAAACAGCGACTGTGGCCCAGAATAAAAATTTCAGGTTGTCAGAGAAGCAAATATTTCAATTTAGCATGTTTCCTCAATCTGTGATGACATATCATGATCATTTCATCATAAATTACAGTAATTATATGACAGATTCCTCCTTTTAATAATGTAGCTGTTCATGGTGAGGCAAATATCTACTATACTTGAGCTAGGTTTATCTATTACATTGCATCATATTTTTTTGCATGCTCCTCATAATTTTTGTATATAAAACTATAATTTGCAAAGTAATAATAACTATGCATGTAGTGGAGTAAACTAGAAATGATATATTTCCCGCTGAAATTAGCTCAAAATGAAATAATCAAGGTTGTACTTAAAGCGATATTCCACCCCTAGACAATCATCCACTCAATATGTACTCACCCCTGTGCGGATGTGAGGATGGGTGAAGATCTTCAGTTCACAACACAATCCTGGAGTTTGAGCAGAAAACAGGGTTGCAGCCAATGGTAGTGAATGGAGACCAAATGTAAATGTAAAAAAAAATCCTGCTCGTGTGGTGTAATCCAAGTGTCTGTGAGCCGCAACATTAAAATTTAACCACAAAATTTACAAAATTTACACCACGTTTTTAGCCAAAATGTCAACTGTAGCATGTAGCAGGTAGCATGTAAACATGGCGTCGATGTATGGCGAGACTTCGTATATCTCGCGATATTTTCACACGTGCATCCATTAAGAGATATATGAAGTCTCGTAATAAAGATAAGCATGGCACCATCAGCAAAATCTGTTTTGTTCCCCTATTCATTCAACTATTTTCACTCTAACTTTCTCCCCTGCGGTCCCCTAACAGACTAACAGTGGCTTTAATATTATGTCAAAAGGGTTAGGAAATGGTTGCCTATTTACATATCCAGCAGACACCTACCAACATCTGTATTCATTTGGAGTTCAGCTGGCAAATTTAAGTCCAATATTCACTCTCCTTATGGCTCCAGTCTGGTCACCACTGACTCCTGAGGGAAATATCCAGCTATTACAAAGGCCGCATCACTGCATTGCTACTAATAACTGAAAAGCTCACCCTCAAGTGTAAAATTGTAATCATACCACAGTTAGCAACAAAATAAAAGATATAATCAAAATGTAATGATATTGTGGTGCAAGAAAACTTGTTGCTAGTGTTATCTCTGTTTCCCTGAAAACACATCGGAGTAATAGAACAATCAATCATGTCAGTAGTTCACACGTTTACTACCCCACCAAGTAGGCCAACCCTTAGCAATGGCCTCCTGACAGAGATGATTTCTAGTCCCCGTTTCATGGACAGATTTCGCTACTACATCTCCAAACTTCACGTGTTTTTTTAAGATAGTGGCGTCTGTCATGGACTCACCAGGACTGCTAAAGAAGGATGCTAAACCATTTCCAGTAACTACAGAGCATTTCCATTTCCAGAAATCAAAATTTATTGCAATAAGATAAGATGTGAGCATTTTCAAAATTCATTGACATGTTTTATAATTAAATATTCTGCTTCAATCTATATCTGTTGCTGTTTAGTCTTTCAAAATCAACATTTTCACCGCAGTCACAAAGGCGCTGTAGCAGCCAGAGCACCGTACATTATATTCATTTAAAAATAACAGTTGCAAGAAATAGTCTAACCCAACAGCCTAATGTGGTTCTTGATTTATTTTCATGAATAGAAACATTTCAAAAACAGTCCCCTGTGATTTTTATCTTCACAAATTACACCCTGTGTATAAAAAAAATAACAAAATAATTTGTTTTTATCAATACTGTGGCCCACTGGATGTTTAGTGATGATCACAGTATGCTGTCATGCTGATTTGATTATGTCTGATACTTGACCAATCATGATGCTTGATACGAACTACTTGTTGTATAATCACTTTTTTTTTTTAATAATATGTGACAATGCGAAAGTGCCTGCTCTTCTGATCCAGCAGATAATTATCAGTCTGCATGTCTCTTCAGCTTTACGGAGCTTTATATTGAGTCTCACCTCACTGTTTATCTGCTCGACCCACAACTTTACTGTTGTGTTTCACTCTCACTATGCTTTTTTGCAGCTAAAAAGCTCTGAGAACTCACTGTACACGACCTGCTCAGCACCAAGCAGCAGACAGACACAGTTAGGGACCAGATCGAAAACATGGAACATTTAAAAAAAACAAAACACACACACATATTTCCCTCAGGAGCTGGTGCTGGAGAGAGCAGAAACAACTGAACGAGCGTGGATATTGAACCCTTATTCATTAGGTGGAAGCTGGATGTGTAAATGAGCAACTGCTTGCAAACAGGTTGACCATAACAACTTAAAAGTTGATGATATGTCAGATTTAGCAGATTTACAGTTTTTCTCATTTGTGTGAACACATTTGTCCATTCAGAAGTTAAAATAATTTAGTCCTCCGATGAATCATTACACAGTGGGCAACAAAATACGAGCCAGTTCAAACTTAACAGACATAGTCTGTGCCAAAAATAAGGCAAGCAATCATATCACAGCATGTATTCCTTTCTCTAAAGGTTATTTTACTATATATACCAAACCCAGCTGCACTCTGCACCTACACTTTTCACACTACTTTAGATGCCCATTGAAATTCTGTACAAAAAGACACATTTTCTATGAACGATTTTTTTCATTCATTTTAATTTTGTGTGCATATCTTTCCATGCCCATGAGCTGTTGTAGACATGTAAGACCTGCAGTAATCACCTGGACTAGACTGGGCATTATGGTTCTATGTTGTACTTCAGTTACTTTTTCTAAACTCTTAACACAACACCTAACATCATACCATAAGACAAACTGTTAATGTTCTGTCCAAAATCATGTTTTGTTCATTAAATGCCAACTTTACATTTCAAAATGCAAAAGAAACGTTCTCTACATATACACTAATGCTATCAAAACACAGCAAACCAACTCAATATCAAGTTTTTCTTTCGAAATGCTAGCACGTTTTCCATCAAAGAGGAAACAGTCAGTATTTTGAAAGCAGCTGAGCTATGACTAACAGTCGATGGCACTAAAAAACAACTTTGTTTTTCATGATTTCATTCAGTGCGTGTGTTTTGGCCAAATAATAGTGAGTTATCTTTACTTCATGCACAGTAGGAAAAAAAATTGCTGGAGTAAAAGCTTCACTGTAGTAGCAACATGAAACTGCTGCCAGTGGTCATCAAAAATCCAACAAGGTCTTTAGTTCCAAATGTGTGTAAAAATACAGTAAAACACACAAAAACGGTTAAAAACAAACAAACAAAAAAACACTTGTCCTGCTCCAACTACTTCTCTCCCTGGTCCCCTTCCTCATCCAACGATTTCTCTCCCTTACCTCCCTACACGTTATACAACATCAATCCAAAAATTTCCCTTTTTACTGGGAATGTCCATGTAATTGAAAGAACCTCAACACCATATGTCTCCAATTGATACTGGATCAGTTATTCAGTTATTTCTCTGTTTCTTTTCATTCAGAAATGTATTTCAGCTGTGTCGGTGTAGCTTTTGAGCTGCTGTTGTTGCAGAAGTAGAGGCTTTATATTATATTTAAGTTTTTGGAAATTAGGTGTTCACTTCTGGCGTGCTGTGTGTAAGCATCTGTAAATAAGACAAGACAGATTCTGGTATGTGTGAAAATTTAGAGACAGTTCACCAACCAAAATCAAAAATACATATATTTCCTCCAGCTATTTATCCGTCTAGAATTTTTTGGTGTGAGTTGCAGATTTTTAGAGATATCAGCCATAGAGATGTCTGCCTTCTCTACAATATAATGAAACTACATGGCACTCTGCCTGTGGTCCTCAAAGCACAAATAGAAATAGATTTGAAAAATAGAAATAGATTTGAAAAATTCTAAACCAGTGTCCCTTTCTAAAAGTCATGACCCAGTTACTCCGGATAATCCACAGCCCTTGTTGCGAGCAGTTTCATGTAGGAACTACTTTATTTCTGGTAGAACATCAAGTACTTCTAGTAGGTTCTAAGGGAGTTTCCGACATGAAACTGCTCACAACAAAGTCTGTGGATTATCTTCAGTTTAGCACCATAAACTGGGTGCCATTTAGTTCCATTATATCAGAGAGAAGGGACATCTCTATAGCTGATATCTCCAGAACTCTCCAACTCACACCCAAAATATCTGGGTGGATAAATAGCACTACAGCCTGGGGGAAAAAAAATGTGTATTTTATTAAACTGTCCCTTTAAGCATTTTAGAAAGGTGTTAATTAACTGCATATTCTGTGAAAACAACAGGAGTGGACCTTTTTCACAGCAGCCAACTTGACATGAAATATTAGGGTGAACACAGGTGTTACCAATGATACTCATTAAGGTCCTGTTCCATTCAGGTCAAACAGAGTCAGGGTGCTGCTGTTGTGCATGTTGCCTCACTGGAAGGCTCTGCTGTAATAAATGGAATGGGACCTTAATTAGCCTCATAGGTAACACCTGGGTTCACCCTGCTATTTCATATCATATATGGCTGACGTGAAAAAAGGCTTATTGTGGTAATGGTGTTGTCCGCACCAGACAGATGTCAAACTTTTTGGATGTTTCAGTAATTAGCCTATTCAGAAATTAGCCTCTCCTAGACTTAGCTTGCCCTGCTATGTTAACTGTAAACACACAGTTTGCATTAGGGCCGTGTATTGAATCTGGTGATACAAAATGTATCATGATACAGAGGTTACGGTTCAATATATCGCGATGTATATTGCGATACCTTGAGCAAGGTGATATATTGCTTTTTTTGTCTAATTTTAGGAAAACTGTCGTAGCATAAAGGACACACCACCATATGCATATATTTTTACTTTGAAAAGTTTACTTTTTCACACAATCAGAGCAGTGAAGATAAATAACAACACTATTTAGCAATCGGCGGTTTGAACACAACACAAAATTAACCTCTGCCATGAATCTTTGCATGCATGAGAATATCACGATACAGTGTTTTGAGAATCGATATAAGTGTCACAAAACATAATATTGCGATGCTCAAGTGTTTTGGTATTTTTTTAAATCTCCTAGTTAACATGTTTACAGCAACAGTTGTTCTGTATGCACACAGTCGCTGCTGAGCTCATCTCACAGTCCTGAAATGCTTTTAGTTCATGCTGTTCTCGGTAACAAGTCACAGTTACAAGTTGTGACTTTTTTTTTTTAAAAAAGAACATGACGTGTGTCTAAGAAATCAAGAAAAACTGCACCATTCCTGGCTGCAAGACATAAATTAAAGCCAATCACAACCCTGAATATGATATGAACAAGATAAGAGAAAGCATGGACAGGAGCAAGATGGTAAGAATGAAAGAACAATTATTTCCAACATTGAATTTAGATTAAACTTTGTTGCCATCGCTGCATATTGGTAGTGATACTGCAGAATCCAATCCAGTAACAATTCTTCACGGTTTACAAGTTTCAAAACCTCTGCAGGAGGACGTGTGGCTGAATGCAGTTGCCAAGGTGCCGCTTTTATAATCTTTGGTTACCGCTGACTCAAAGAGCATATGGTTGACTTCTGCTCGTATAGGTCACAGCCCAGCCACTGTGGCCTACACATTTCCTGCACCTTTCTGGAGCTATAATGAGCCCTTTGCTGTGACATTTCTCTTTGATTTTTTTTTTTCTGTTGTGAGATGTTGGTTTACTTCTGGTTTCACATGAACATCCTCATGTTTCGTCAATTGGCAATCAATTCCTTTTGCTTTGCCTCCGCTCCTAAAAGGGAAATAAACAAGCACACTCGCTTCTGTGCACATAACAGTACACATGTAAACATATCTACACTTGTACGCACAAACACACACAAATTGATGAATGATTTATTTGAAACGCTAAATGTGAGCTGCAGGGACTTGCCTCCACTCCGCTCGTATGAGTTTTGGGGCTCTGAAACCTGAAAACAGTGTTTCTAAAAACTGCCTAAAATGCAATGTGAATCCATGAAAGTAATGAGCTGTGACACTCTCCCTGCCGAAAAGCATATTTTATTCAAAACTTTGAAAAAAAAAAAGAAAAAGTTTAACCTGTGCTTGCAGACAAACTTTAAATGGTCAGCTTAAAAACAGGCGAGTAGAAAAATCCTTCACCCAAAACAACACTATAGACCAAAGAATGTCTGTTCCTATTAGGTAGTTGTCCTTCACAAGTCATCATGGCTGCAAGGCAGGGTCAGAAGAAAAGCCACCCAATCCCAAGACATGATGATGAAACCGTGACAAATCAACTCATTCTTTCACTCCAGAATCTGCAAGTCGCTATGCCACGGGATTTCAGCTTCTCTTTGAGTTTGGGAACCAGTGAATCTCACGACTCAATGGTGTTCATTTCTCTAATCCAATCCCTGTATAAAACCTCCCTTTGAACGTCTACAGAAAAGCTGAAAGGCAGCACATATCCCTCCCTGCGTTCGTCTGCTCCCTGCCTCTCTGATCCGCACTCGGTGTCCGACGCACAAGCGCCCGGGATAGAGCGGGGATAGAGCAGATCTAATTAAGTTTGCTGATGGTGAAAGTGATGATTATTCTGCGGGAAGAAAGGAGGGGGAGGAAGAGGGCAAAGGAGATAACGAGAATAACTGCAGGGGGCTGAATACGGCTTCTCCTCCTCCTCCTCATGATCGTCACCATCATCACCACAACCACCATTAAAGTCATTATTCAAATAATTAAAACTTTTTTTTTAGGATTCATTTGCACTAAGATAATATCCATTATGACAATTGACTCTACATCTAGTAGTCCTGGAATATTAATTTATTAAATCAGATTCCATCATAATCACCATTTCTCCGGTTCTTTGTAACTCAGTTTTTCTCAAATATCTTTTGAACTCCAAGTTTAATTTTCATGGTAATGAGTTATGTTTGTCTTTTGTCTCATTTTGTTGTCAGGAAACAGATTGTGCCATTTTTAAATTTATGCAATACTGTGAAACACTGTGTTAATGCTACTACAAGGAACTTCATATTCTGTTGATTTTGGAGGCCACTGTGGACAAAAGTGGCAGTATTTCCACCACCATAAGTGCAGAATATAACATCAAAAATAAAATTATATAAATAAAAATCCCCCCTGCTTCTTTTTAATTGTCTAGTATACTATACACCGTAACTTTGGCCGTTACAGTGGCTGTTAAACACAGGCTTGTTTCATCTGAGTTTAAAAGAGAATGTGACCCGGTGGCAGACATTAAGAATAACTGTAACTTCTCGCAGATGGTCTCGCTCACTGAAATATATTATACTGAGGCATCAGTATTAAATTGAGAATATTTATGACCAATTAAAAACTCCTTGAAGTTGCTTTAATTATCAGGTACAATAATTACTTTTCAATATCACTGCCAATATTACTTCCAATGTCATGCCAGTACTACTTTTCTATTTCCGTTGATGTTAGCATACTTTTTCTTTAACTTATCTTACGTCCATTCTTATTCTGTTAGGCACTGTTTTTTTTGTGCATCTACTCCTTATACACTTGGTATTTCACTTCATATTTAATACTGTATTGTTCTAATCTATGTTACTATCTTATTTTCTTCTTATCTATTAGCAGGATTCAATGTTAATGCTTTTTTTTTCACTTGCTCAGTCGGCAAATGGGTCAGAAATCTACTGGCCTAAAGTCACTTGCCCCTTTACAAATCGTTTTATTAGCGGATATTAAACAAAGACTAAACTTAATTTTTATGTTCAATCTAGGGCTGCTACATCTATAAAGTGTCAGGAAACGGTGGAAAATGTTTTGTCAGTCTAAAACCCAAACTCACTGACTTCAATATGATAATAATGAAGAAAAGCATTCAAAAAATCTGCATATTTGAGAGGCTGAAAACAGCATTTTCTGCCATTTGGCATGGAAAATTAATTTGATAATGGTTAATTGATTATAATAGTTTAATTGTTTTTTACCACATGCCTGCAGATGGCATTTTCTAGCCTCAGGCAAGTGGGCAAGCCTCATTGTTGAGCCCTGAAGAACATTTGAAAGAAAAGTAAATTGCTAAATAATAAAAATAAATACCTAAACTGATCTGAAAACCAAAAATCAAAAGGTGAAACACTGGTTGAATCCAAAACAAACCTGTGACCATTGATCACTGGTTTATGTCTATGCATTTCACTATATCTCATGTACTTCATTTATGAATTCTTGTTTTTTTTTTTATGTCATGATGTCAGGATGTCGTTATTGGAACATGATATGTTGTTTCTTGCACTGTCCCTAACAAATGAACTAATACACAAATAAATAACATGTTACTCGGTTTATTAAAGTTGACCCCTCCTTTCCATCCTCATTTTCTGCTGCTCCCTTTTTCCTCTCCATCCTGCTTTTAATCTGTTAAACTGTTTTCTAAAATGAGGCATTTGACTCCAGCACATCAGCATCTTCGGCTCTGACCATGCCTCATCCAACCTGCCCCCCCTCCCAACCCCCAACCCCCTGAACACCTCCTACTCTCACTTCCTCCAGTTACGTCTCAGCAGACCGGCAGTGTGCTCGCTGCTGGAATAAATTAAATTGCGGCGGTGTGGTACAGGGGAGGGAGAGAGCGCCGCGAATGCCATTCACACATTCCGTGCGCAGGGAGTCCGGGCACCGTCAGCAGCTTCGGCAGCTCTCCGTGCGCGCTGCATGCGCTCAGAGCGCGTCTCCCCAGCTAAAAGAGCAGAAATGAGTTAGAGGACAGCGGCTTGGTCATTTGATCCCTGCACGTTCGCCGAATCCAAAACAAACCGGTGTTTAAATAAGTAGTCTACCTGGAAGGTTTGACCCTGTGCGCTCTTGAAGCTTCGAGTCCGCTGCGACTCATTCCGTTGGATTGGACCTACAGGAGCTACAGCGCGTCGTCTGAGGCTCTCCGCTGGAAATATGCAACTGTGAAAAGCAGAAGAGGAGCGCGCTCTGAGGAGGTTGGATGTCATCTTCTGTTTCGCACAAGTTGCGCTGCTACTAATTGTGCGTCTGTTTGCATTTGTGGCGATAATCCTCCCCAAAGTCTCTCTCCAATGCCGCCCCGTCTATGCGCCGAGCCGAACCCAACTTCACGGTCCTATTCTGGGATTTTGCGGAGACTAATTCCGACCAGCCACGGACAACAATACTTACAGAATCAGGTAAGAAAAAAAAAAAAAGCAAGCAAACAACAGAAATGTATATACTAAAGCTTTTCTAACATCCAAATTAAATTTAAAATACATAATTTTAGAATATAATTTGCTTTATTGTGCACATTAAAGGCATAATATGCAACATTTTCAAAAAAAAAAAAAAAGGAAAAAACAACTGTATAGACTCATAAATATAATACCTTTCAATCATCACTTATGACCCACTAGAAGTGTGTGGTGGTGTCTGCATCTGCAGAAAACCTGTCCTCTGCCTGTATTTCCTTATTTTCTCATTATTTTGCTGCTTGGAACACTTCGCCAATCCAAAACGTCTGTATATGACGTCCTGGGAATGAGACTGAACAAACAACAATCTTTCTTTTTTTTCACACACACACAGCTCAGACAAATCCTGCTCATTCCACCATTAAATGCACTGATACTCTGACCTCTAAAATAGTGTTCCTTTGCCACATTTTCTGAGCCAGCAATGCTGGACAAATGCAGCTCTCTCAGGTCATCTTTGTCTCATTCACACACAAATTATAACCTTATTGTTCTCTATGCCTTCCCTACTTCAACTCCTCTCTTCTTCTCTCCTTCCACCTTCTTCCTTCCAGCAGGACTCATCCAGAGTGCAGGGAGAATGAAGAGTCACCGGGGCCGGGGGAAGCAGCATGAGTGGCCCGTGCATCTCCATTAGACTGACGGCCCTCATGTTTCTATGGAAGTGGTTAACACTAAGCCTGCTCCAGAGCTGGGTGTCAGTTGGGGCCTGGGCGGCCGACCCCGCCGGGGCTGGCTTCAGCGGCTCCACCGGGCCCTTGGGCTGGCTCCTGTCGGACAAGGGTCCTTTTCACCACTCGCAGGAGTTTGTTGATTTCACAGAGCGCTACCAGCAAGGATTCACCACCAAGTACAAGATATACAGGTGAGAGACGGTGGACAGCAGGGTCGGGGGTGACTGAGATGCCTGAAAGGAATGTTGTTTGTGAAATCTAACAGCAAAGAGAACCAACTGCAGATACTTTGCAATTATGTAAAGCCTGATATGATTTATATTCTAATTCTTGCGGCTTTGCTTGGGGGGAAAAAAGGTATTCTTTAGAAAAATATAGGCGAGAGAGCACACAATACTTTTCTTTAGACTATAAAAGATGCAGATTTAGTAGGTGGCAAACTGTGGGATGAAACGTTGAGACGATTAACTTCGTGGAGTTTTGCATACAAATGAAAGCTCTGCATGCATTCTGTATAGATGCAAGCTTCTTTGGGTGCCTGATTCCTCCTTTTTTTTTTGTGGGCAGCAGAGACATATGGTTGGAGTACGATACAAACCGTCAGAATGCTGCATATCAGTGGAAACTCAAAGTGGAGATACCGCAGGAGGGTTTGGGCAAAGCAGCAGGACGTAACAGATATCTGACTGAGCCAGTTGATGTGTGACAGTGGGTAGACAGGATGGCTTCAGAAGTGTGTGGTGTGAAGTATAGTGGGTGTGTGCTTAGAAGCAGCAGGGTATTGTTTGAAAGCTTGTTACAGGAGGACAATTTTCTACACTTGATGGAGACAAGAGAATAGAATTAAAGGAAAAATCGACTATTTCAGAATGCAAACTTTCACATATGATTCTACACAATATTAGGTAGTTGTTAATCGCGTGTATTGCATGAAATAGTATATAGCATGTAATGTTTAAAAATATTAGCAAATCTTACTCTTTCGTCTTGACGATTTTTGCTATTTTATGTGTTCTGCCAACCATATAAAGTGAATTATTTAGGCTATGTACCCAAGCAAACCATCGTGTAACAGCTGTAAAACTTAACAGGCACTCTTCATTTGTTAGTAGTCTGCGTGTATGCAAGTGTGGGTGTGCGTTCGTGCCGGTATTTCCCCCTGAGTTTTATTCTCTTCAGAATAGAAACACCTCTGAAGCATTTAAACTACACAGACTCATAAAAATTCTTTCAGGCAGTGCATTCTGCATCTGTTTGAGGCAGCATGATCCACACACAGTCTACACGTTACTGTAGGGGTAACGTCTTGCATGTGTGTGATGGATATATCATCTTATACTGTATATAGATGTTTATTTTACAAATTGCCATAGTAAATGGATTTTAGCGCACGTTCCTGTTTTGACTTCAGGGGATTGTGATCCTCCAGAGGTTAAGACATTTCTCTGATCTTGTGAAACCTTGCTGGTTTTCTGAATTTTTATGAAAAAGTGGACCTCGTGTTTTCGGCCGATAACAATAAGCTTCTCTACAGGATATTGAACTGTATGTCTGACCGTGACTGGGTGTGCGTGTGCATGCCTGAGTGTCTGTATTAGTGGCTGCGTGTCGTGCCAGGTAAGTGTTTTGATACCCGTTGATGAGAGCGATGCTGTCGGAGCGTCCACAGCCCTGCAGTGGAGCGGCTGATGCCAGCTGAACAGAGGTTTGACTGACACTGGCATTTAGCAGCTGACAGGGGTGACAATGCCAGGCAAAGATAGGGAATGTAGCGCTATTGGCTTCACCACATCCATCACTTCCTCCCTCTCGCTGCCTCCCCGTTGGCCTCTTCTTTCTGTCTCTCAGGATGTCTTTATACTTCCCTTTCTCTCCCCTTGTTTTCTGTCTTCCCGCACCACTCTTGGCATGAAAATTGGATATTTGCATACTTAAGATTCACAGTTTTACTAAAACCCGCACTGTCTGACCACCTTCATTTCCAAAACTATTGCACTAAACGGCACGACTCCCAGTGACCTCTTCCAGCAAATATCCAGGAATGCAAACTTGACAAGTCCATAACCCTCCTTTCCCCTTGAGCTCTAGTGGCCTTTTCAGTTTCCCCTGAAGAATAAAAGTAAGCAGACTAATTAGAGCCAAAATCCAGTGGAAAAACTCGAGCGAGGAAGTAGAATTTCACCACGTTAAAAAGTGGAATAATGTCCCTGCATTGTCATTTGCTTTCCTTGTCTTGAAAAACAAGTCTTTTTAGGCTTTAAATATCCTGCACCCGGAGCACTGTCATCCATCGCTGAGCAGTCGAGGATGCCAGTTAGCTGAGAACTGAAGAGATCACAAGTGCCTTCAAAATGCACTGTGCTGCGCAGTTTTTTTTTTGTTCCAAAACAGACTCATGAATTTTGAAAGCCAGGCAAAGTAATCTTTGAGTCGTTCGTATTGATCAGCAACACTGTTCTGCCTCCTGCAAACACATTACGGTCCTTTATGGGTCAGTAAAAGTCCCGTTATTGCCTCCTCGATCGTCACTGCTATGTGTTGGAATCCTAAAGTCCAAAACCCAAACTGAAGAGCGGCCAAAATGTCAGCAGTTTGGACAGTTTTCTGCAGTGTTTGTGCAGACATTTATGTCTTTATAACCCTAGAAAAGCAGTGACACACACTGCAATTGCATGTATGCAAGCACAGACAGAGCCAGAGACAGAGGAACACACTCTTAGAAATTAGGGTTTTTGAAAAGTGTTCTTCCTGAAGGGCTGAGAACCGTTTGCTTCTGAAGAACCCTTTTTTTTGAAGAAAGGGTTCATCAAGGATTCAGAAGACTAAGGGTTCCATTAAGAACCCTTTTCATCCAAAGAACCTTTTTTGGCAGAAAGAGTTCTTCAAGGATTGTTGAGATTATAGAAGAAGTCTTTCATCAAGGGTTCTTTGTACCATGATATAGAATGGTTCTCGAGAGGACCCTGGGTCTGTTCTAGACAAAACCCCTGGAATATTAAAAGTTTTCTTGTAGAACATCCTGGGTGGGTTTTAGAGAAAACCCTTGGAATCTAAAAACATTCTCAGTAGAACCCTGTGGATGGATTGTAGATAAAATCCTCAGAATATAAAAGCGGTTCTATGTAGAACCCCCTGGGTGGGTTCTCGATAAAACCCCTGGAATATTAAAAGGTTCCTAGTAGAAGCCCCTGGGTGGGTTCTAGATAAAACCCTTTAAATATTAAAAGGTTCCTGGTAGAACCTCATGGGTGGGTTTTAGATAAAATCCTTGGAATCTATAAAAGTTCTTGGCAGAACCCTCTAAGTGGGTACTACATAAAACCTTTGGAATAGAGAATTGTTCTTGGTAAATCCTGTGAGTGAGCTCTAGATAAAACTCTTGGAATTTTATAAGGCCCTTGGTAGAACCTCTTGAGTGTGTTCTGGATAAAACCCTAAAAAGGTTCTCAGTAGAATCCTCTTAGTGTGTTCTAGATAAAACCCTTGGAATATTAAAGGGTACTTGATAGAACCTCCTGAGTGGGGTCTACATACAACCCTTAGAATATAAAAAGGTTCTTAGTAGAACCCCCTGGGTGGGTCCTAGATAAGTACCTCAGAATATTAAAATGTTCCTGATAGAACCTTCTGTGTGTGTTCTACATAAAAAGGCTGGTGGCCGAACCCTTTTTGTGGGTTCCAGATAAAACACTTGGAATACGAAAAGGTTCTCGGTAGGACCCCACAGGCGGGTTCTTTTTAGCACCCTTAGAAAGCGGAGAGGTTCCAGAGAGGGTTCTGGGTGGAACCATAACAGCACAGAGGGATTCTCTGTCGAACCTCTCATAGGGTGTGAAACCTTTCACATATTGTTCAAGGTATAACCCTTCATGCTTGGTTCAAAGGTAGAACTCTCTGAAAGTGTTCCAAGTGGAACCTTTATAACGTCTGCCCAGAACCAAAAAGGGTTCTTCTATGGGGACAAGTAGAAGAACCCTGTATGGTTCTCATGTGGACTCTTATTTCTAAGAGTGTAACAACGAGTACTTTTAATTAACCAGCAGGTTAAAAGAAGTTCAAATAAAGACAATAAAATCCACCCTCTGTCTCCCCCTCTATCTCCATGTGCATCTCACATTTTCTCTCTTTTCTCTCCCTCCCCCTCCCCACGAGCCTCCTATTCTCTCCCTTCCTCCCTCCTTTGTCGAATGATCTCAAACCAATTGCTCTCCCTTGCTCATAAATATTCTCCAGAGCTCAGTTGGCCTTTCCCGTCAGGGGGCAGGGGAGAGGGAGTCGGGGATGAGGAGGGGAGGACCGGAGGAGTTGGAGTGCAGAGAGGAACCGGAGCTTTATCCCCCCCTGCTGGCCGGTCACTGACCCTGAGCAGCTTGTAGCCAGTTCTAATTATAATAAATGTTAAAAAATAAAAAAAATTAATAGAGTATTAATCAGAGTAGAGGTTATAAAGTGTTTAATTTTTACACTAACAACCTTTCGTCTTCTGTCTGGACTGCATTAAAAGGCCTGATTAAAAAGCCTGCAGAATTACAGCTTTCTGTCACAGCGAGCGGCGTAATGTAAAATGTGATTTTCAAACCGCAAATCCTCGGAGCCAAAGAGGTTCTCTTTTCTCAAGGTCTGATCAAATGCAATAATGGGAGCGATGAATTAATGGATTCAGCGGATTCAAAAGCAGTGAACAACAGGCATAGTGGCACTTAACAATATTACTTCCACTGTGATTGCAGAAAAATGCACCTGTTATGTTAGGCATAATGGTGGTTTTCTTTCATTATCTCCCATCTCCTGGCGAGGGGTCGCAAATTTCATAACAGCTTTGTGGCTTTAATTTAATGCCGAAAGCAGTCAGCTGGTTGCACGTTTGATTTGTCTAACAGATACACCGGGGGTGTATTTGAAAAAAGATACAAATCAATTAATGGGATTTCTTTTTTGACTCCTCTTCTTAACACACATAATATGAGTTTGAATTGGAGATATTTGTGTGTGGTTGCTTTTGTTACATGTGCATCAGAGGTAGGAATGGGTGTAAAAATGAACAAAAGCATGTTTCCTTTAATAATTTAGTAGCTTGTGGTGTTGTGAAATGATTGCTGTGAACGTAAGAAGCTCTTGCTCCATGATTTCTTGTGTGTAGTCGAGCCATACCCACAGACAGTAGCATATTAGTCAAAATGTCAGCTCCTCCTTTCTTCTTCTTCATGGGCCATAACTTTTATATCACGCCTCATCTCCCGTGCTTTCTCCCTCTCCTTTCTCCTGTCAGCCCACGGGCTTTTACATTGACTTCATTTGATGTAGGGAGTTGTCTCTTGTAATTATGGAGTGATTAGTGTTTCAATTATATGCAAACATGTTTGTAGAGAGGACAGAACGCAGGAGGCTTGACGTAATACCTGCGCTGTGCTGTGTAATCATGTCATTTAGATTTGGAAGAAGAAGAGCCTATTGTGCATCATCTGTCTCGTGTTTATGATTCCGCCATTGTGTTGTGGATGCTTTAGATGGGACGGCACATTTGAAAGAGATTAGAAGACAGGATGGAGTGAATGGGTGTACGACTGCATGGAGTATCTGCAGCTACGAACACCAGAGAAGAAAAGATCAGAAGTGAGCATTAAGGAACATAATATCACATAAAACTGCAATGAACACCACCATACCAAAGATAATATGGTATATCCACAGGGAATAAGGATTTAATATGTATAGGTAACTTAATCTGCATTCTTTTCTGGCTTTCTCAACTGGAAACTCAGCCAGTAGCAAAAAGTGGTGGTGTAGGTGGTTAAAAATTGGCCCATCTAAAAAATCAGTGTGTACCATATTTAGAACATTTTCTTTTAGAAAGCCTCTTCTGAAGGGAAACCACCATTAACCAGACTCCACTGGCGAAATCAGTAATTTCACCTCGCAGAACGTGGGTGTTACTCTGCTTTGATCTGTTGTTATTGTGTGACTTCTGTATTTTAAAATGGTAGTTCACATTTACTAAAGTCACAAAATAACAAAAACAAAGTAACCAGTCAAGGCAGCAGTAGTTGTAACTCCTGTGTTCAGCAATGTAAAATTATGGATTTCACCACTGGGGTTTGGTTGAGATCAAAAGAGGAATATTTGGCTTATATATAATGACGTTTTCCCATCATAAAAGATTATCTAAAAGAAAATATTCCAAATATAGCATACACTTAAACCAGAGGTACTCTAGCCACTTCAAATGCAGGTCATATACTGTAGAGGCTTCAGGTTTAAACACTGTTTAAGTGTAAGCGGTTAATAACTTTTAGTTAGTTAGTTAGTTAGTTAGTTAGTTAGTTAGTTAGTTAGTTTACCTTTATTTCAGATGCCATATTTGTAATGTAAAATGCAAAGCTGTGAGGGCAACACTTCTAACCAACCACAAAATCGATATATCTAAAAGTTAAAGAGCGTATCGTAGCCTGAAAACTAGTCCCTTGCAGCTGCTGCAGCTAACGTTAGCATGCCTGCTAACTGGGCTTTCTTTTTCACTCTCGTTGGTTGATGTTGGCTTAGCATTTTAACTAGTAGTACTTCGCATGCTAAAACAGATTGTGAGATTTATTTAGGGTTAGGTACTTTGATACTTTTATGCCACCGACCAAATTGCTTTACTACTGCTTTAATATCAAGTATTGAAAATTACAATAATTAATTTGATACCAAATTTTGATTCCTGAACAGTAAATCTCCAAGTTGTGGTTTATTTTTTTACAAGGTTCTGAAACATGATATTAAAGAGTGGAAACAGACAACTTTAACCACACTGTGATAAATAGGTTTATAATTTTATGTTATAGGGGCTAAAAATTAAAACTAAAGATCTGTACTGTAATATGTAATCTAATTTTCATTTTGTTAAAGTGGATTTTACAAAATTGGTATCGAAAAAAATACTGTTGAGGAACCAGTATTGTAGTATCACTACCGGCACCTGTGTCA
>JAJHUR010123814.1:0-19574 GCA_027495735.1 Lutjanus campechanus | reverse complement strand
CACATAAAACTGCAATGAACACCACCATACCAAAGATAATATGGTATATCCACAGGGAATAAGGATTTAATATGTATAGGTAACTTCATCTGCATTCTTTTCTGGCTTTCTCAACTGGAAACTCAGCCAGTAGCAAAAAGTGGTGGTGTAGGTGGTTAAAAAATTGGCCCATCTAAAAAATCAGTGTGTACCATATTTAGAACATTTTCTTTTAGAAAGCCTCTTCTGAAGGGAAACCACCATTAACCAGACTCCACTGGCGAAATCAGTAATTTCACCTCGCAGAACGTGGGTGTTACTCTGCTTTGATCTGTTGTTATTGTGTGACTTCTGTATTTTAAAATGGTAGTTCACATTTACCAAAGTCACAAAATAACAAAAACAAAGTAACCAGTCAAGGCAGCAGTAGTTGCAACTCCTGTGTTCAGCAATGTAAAATTATGGATTTCACCAATGGAGTTTGGTTGAGATCAAAAGAGGAATATTTGGCTTATATATAATGTCATTTTCCCATCATAAAAGATTATCTAAAAGAAAATATTCCACATATAGCATACACTTAAACCAGAGGCACTCTAGCCACTTCAAATGCAGGTCATATACTGTAGAGGCTTCAGGTTTAAACACTGTTTAAGTGTAAGCAGTTAATAACTTTTAGTTAGTTAGTTAGTTAGTTAGTTAGTTTACCTTTATTTCAGATGCAAAAGTAGGTACTTTTTACTTTTTACTTTTTAGCTGGTAGCTCCCTGCTTCTGACTATTGATAAGTACCTCATTTACTCACTTCAAATAATCCAAATGATCCCTTCTAATTAACATGAATGTAAACAATGCTAGATTTTAAATATTCCCAAAAAATTGGCTTTATAATTGTTTCATGAGAAAGGAATGACATTGAACATTGTTAGGCCTAATTGTGCCAAATTTAAACAGGACCATTGTTTGCAAGACAACTCTGCTCCGCTCTGTCTATTTACTTAACTTATAGTTAGGTGAAGTCAAATTTAGTGAAAGATTGAGGCTTTCCTCAACAAAAGAAGAGGTTGTCAGTTGTTTAAATGCCTAAAACAGCCTTTGTTCGTCTTTACAAGCATCCATGCAAATCTTTACTGTAGTTTCTCAGTTGCCATAGCACCACAAGACCTCAAGGTTGTCAGAGTGGAAAGTTGGGTCAGCAAACCATTAGATTTAAAAATGCAAGGCTAACTTTCCTTTCTTCCAAAAAGTCAACATTGATTTCTTTGGACCACCACCATGACTTTTCCTTAACCTTTACCAAGTAGTGTTTGTACCAAAACAAAACATGCTTTCAACTTTCATAGTAATCAGTTTGTAAAGGTTTTGGAGGGCACTGGCAGACAATGTTGTCCTGCAGTGATGGATGCCAGATCAATAAAACACTTTGAAAGGCAGCGATTAATGACCTATTTTATTGTTTAGTTTGGTGGACTTGTTGGGAAGATTGCCTTAATGGTTTATGTTGAGAGGGAGTGGGACATGAACTGTGCTCTCTGGGTTCAATCTAACATACTTGTCCACCAAACCACCAACTCAGAATTCCTTCCTTGGAGGTTCTGCTGTGGTATAACAACATTTTGCTACTTCTAGGGGTACTTCTTGGGTACCATACTCGTACTTTTAAGATAACTGACCAAATTACGTCTGTATAACGTATATGTCTATAGTCACATGAGCAGCAGGTCTTAGTCATTTGCTTCTAAGATGATATAAAGACCAGGAGTCAGATAAAATACTTAAGGTAAGATACCTACAAAGGACAGCCATGTTGGTGTTGATGACAAATGTTATGAGAGATGAGACATAATCCAATGAGTGGTTTTACACAAAACTAGACTAAATTATGACAAACATACGACAAACTGGGACTTCCTTTACTTGTAAAATTATCTTAAAAGCTCTAAAAGAGCTGAAAGGGGTCCCAAGTTTGATTGGGCTTATAATTCTTGACACAGACCACACCTGCTGCCATATTTGTAATGTAAAATGCAAAGCTGTGAGGGCAACACTTCTAACCAACCACAAAATCGATATATCTAAAAGTTAAAGAGCGTATCGTAGCCTGAAAACTAGTCCCTTGCAGCTGCTGCAGCTAACGTTAGCATGCCTGCTAACTGGGCTTTCTTTTTCACTCTCGTTGGTTGATGTTGGCTTAGCATTTTAACTAGTTGAACAACACCCTGCCAGCATAGTACTTCGCATGCTAAAACAGATTGTGAGATTTATTTAGGGTTAGGTACTTTGATACTTTTATGCCACCGACCAAATTGCTTTACTACTGCTTTAATATCAAGTATTGAAAATTACAATAATTAATTTGATACCAAATTTTGATTCCTGAACAGTAAATCTCCAAGTTGTGGTTTATTTTTTTACAAGGTTCTGAAACATGATATTAAAGAGTGGAAACAGACAACTTTAACCACACTGTGATAAATAGGTTTATAATTTTATGTTATAGGGGCTAAAAATTAAAACTAAAGATCTGTACTGTAATATGTAATCTAATTTTCATTTTGTTAAAGTGGATTTTACAAAATTGGTATCGAAAAAAATACTGTTGAGGAACCAGTATTGTAGTATCACTACCGGCACCTGTGTCAAATTATTCTGACTGATACTCTGCCCTAAATTTGTGACATGCATTACTATTAGAACAACATAACAGGAAGAATATCACACATCACACACTCCAAGACATGAGCAACGGTAAATATTAAACCCTGGTCACAGTCTGACAGGCTGCCAGTTGAAGGCAGTGTTTGGGTTTGAGAGAGGAGGGAGAAGTAGGGGCGGATTTTATTTCATGTGTAAAAAATGTTCGAAAGTAAATAACAATGCTGAAATTGAGATGTCTGGACTTAATTCATAGTTATTACAGATATAAGGAAAAGGAAAAGGGTACTATTGAGTACTGGTATCAGCATCCAGGTATCTGTATTGGTACAGTGTCAAATGTGAACAGCTAAGCTACTTTAGCTTTTGTTACTTACAGAGGACAGATAATCGTAACAGGATTGTGAGATGTTCATTGTCATGAAATCACAAACATAGGAACAGGTTGAGCATGGTGAGATATCTGTGCAAGTGAAAAAAACATAAAATAAAATAAATAAAACCCTGCTTTGGTATAATTACAAAAGACATTTAGACGATTGGATATAGTTGGACCATTTCACGCTTCATTTATTGCTGGTGCTGTTTGTGTGAATCCAGAATACAATCCAGCACTTCCTGTCTGCCTCTCCACTTTCCTGATATGCATAACCAAAACAAATCTGACCTTGTTGTACGCAGTGTTACAGTGCAGTTGCAGGTAGAGGCTGTTGATCCTCGCTGTTTGTTTATAATCAATATATTAGTGTCTGGAAATTATTGTGGTAAAGATTTTTTTTTTGCAAACACGCGGCAGAACAGGCCCGGAGAGAGCAGAAGTGTATTCCGAGATCCAGTTTTCATCGAACTACAGTTTTCTCTCACGCATGAATGCCTGAGCGCCTTGTTCAATGAGAGAGCTGTGGTGGAGAAAAGCCTGTCGTCCTCCCATCAGAGGGTGAATGTGTCTCCAGGACAGAAGCAGAGCAGCCTCCTCCTCCTCGATCACCAGCAGCAACGGCAGTGACGAGGACTTCATCCAGCGCGGAGCTTATGGCTTCTGACAAGTGTGTGATGGGGGAGTTATCAGGGCCAGAGGTCCATGGAAGCAGCTCTCATGAAAGAGAGACTCTGCATGAGTGTTTGGCTATAGTTTGTATGGATGGCCTGAGCTACAATCATCGTGGAGGGTCTGCATAAGAGTTTCAGCAGGTATTATTTTGTCCCCTAAGGGTTTGGCGAGATGTTTATATAAAAATTTATCAGCGGTATTATCGTACATTGTATTTTGCCAGAGCCCAGGAAGTAGGAAATGAAAATTTAAGTGAAGTAGAGCGCTGTCAAAACTGATAGCAAGTATCACCAGTAACAGCTTTTCACAGCCAATTTCTGTCATGTTTTTGACATCTTCACAAGGGTATAAAGAAGGAGACATTTCATGATTTCTTAGCTGACAACAAAGTCCTATAAAGTTTCCTCGTGTAGCTCTAAAGGGACTTCTTCAACCCCCCCAAGTTTCATGATTCTGACCATCACTCCTGTGTGTTTAGGATTACAAAGGTCATAAATACAATTTTACCACACTGACTTTGAAAGAGACAACAAACTCAAACGTTAATAGTATCATCTTTACCGTGTAGTGTAAATTACATTACATTTTGCAAAGATATTTTCAAGTACAGTGAGTGTAATTTCCAAATAAAAAGGTTTTAGGGTTAGTTATAATAGGATTAACAATTAGTGATATTAATTTTCCTCTTCATTTTTACTAAAAATAATCATCTGATGTATGTTGGGAGCTGTACCCAACAAATGTCCTCTTACATCTGGAGTGAGAATGTCAAAAGTATTGATACCTCTCTCATACAACATGATTAAAAACAATACAATACTAACAAACATCATCCTTTTGTGTGCTTTATTCTTTTTGAAGTGGTATAGAAGAGGTATCGAGTATTGCTTTTTACTAGCAGTGTGTCAAAGTTTAAAATTCTGGTATTGTGACAACCCTACAAGATTTGTAGGCCACGGCATCTCTGCATCCCTACAGCACCTACACGTTAGAGTGCTGTTTTGTAACATGTTTTTCCTTTATCAAAAAAAATTGCAGCTTCTGCAATTTAGCCATGTTGCGATTTTGTTGCAGCCCTAAATGTAGCAACGCCTGCAAGCTAGTTCAGGCGGACAACACAAGCTGCACCGCAATCACACGTGTTACGCCTCACACTCTGTGGGACATACCAAACGCACCGTTCCAATTTGGCGGTCTATTTAAACCGCTAAAACCTCCCATCTCTCCCTCTGCATGTCAGTGCCATTGCTGCCCTGCAGCAGCGTCACTGCTTGCTCATTCAGCCCCACCACCACCGCGGCATCCACCCGCAGGCTCCAACAGGGGGTCCAAGATATGTGTTCATCACTCCTCAATATCTCTGTGTAAACATAATCTGTGAGGAGTGATGAGGTCGGAGTCTAGGCCCCAAGCTCTAACTACTGTATGTTCTACTGCTGCAACAAACATTCTTAAACATGAGTTGTCTGACTGAAATAGCTTTGTTAGTTTGATTCAACCTTTAATTTTGTTAGCAACATGTGACACAGTTTGTGTTACTCAGTCTGCCCACTGTGCTTATGTCACTAAATACTTGGTAACATTGCTTAACAACTGATAGGAATGATTATCTCAAAAATAACACCCAGATTAGGTTAAAAGTCTCAACTGTTGTTCATACGCATGCACAGCAATTTCTTTAGCGTCAGTATTTGATGCCGCCAGAAAGGCTTTTAAACAAGTGATTAACACTCTGTAGCTTACAACCTTTTGTTGAATTCTTTGCAATTTATCTCACAAGAAAGTCCTGTGTTTGTCTGAGCCATCTATCCTCCCTGCCTCCTCCATATGTGGACTCTGTCCCTCTTTATACTATGTCGAAAGTCTCGTGTGTCTCATACAAACGCTAACGGATACCATGCATGTCTGTAGGTGTCGCAGAGGAGCGGTGACAAACATTGGTATTTGGTGAGTTGAGAATGAGAAAAAGGCTCAGAAGTCTTAAACAACTAGGTGTATAAGGAAAAAATGGAACTAGCACCTCTAAATGATTGAGTATTGTAAATGTGGATGCGTGCCTTGCTTTGCTTTACTTATGCACTTATGTAGTGATACATTACGCGCAGCATCCGTATGTGATCATAACTTTAAAAGGCCCATGCAGGCATGTCATCCACAGAAACACTGTGCCATGAGAAGCAGGATTTAGCGTAGCTGGTGGCCCTTCTGTCTTCTGTTCCATTTGTTTGTTTGTGTGTATATGTGGTTGAGTGTGTACTGTATGCAGAGTGCGTATTAACAGTATGTGCATGCCTCATTATATACACAATGTGATTCCAGGCATTCCTTGTTATGTGTGTGCCGAGAAGTCGCTTGTCAACAGTGTTATGACAAATTGCAGTACAAAAGGGATCAGTAGTCTTCGTGTCAGCAAACCCTCCTGCAAATCATGCTTTCTCTCTTGCTTTCTGTTATCAGAGGTGTAGTGATATTCATGGGAGCCACAAATCAATACTGCAATTGCTTTTTTTTTTTTTTAACAAAACCCTCTTACAACATTTTAGCTGTTTTCTTTCACACTGTGCAGTATTTTCACATTTTCACAAAATTGGCCTGAGTTTGAATTGCCTCAGGAGGCAAAATATGGTAAAATGGCAAAATTGCATGTTGTTGTTTTCCTTCTATTCCGTGAGAAATATAAATGTTAAAGGCTTGCTTAAAGGAAAAAGAACAAAGACAGCGATAACCACTATTTTCTATAAAGGCCGTAAAACAGTAAAAGAGGTTTTGGTTGGGAAATAGAAGCAAGTAATCAGTTGAGTCAAAGACATTTGCATCAAAGAAGTGACCATTTACCCATTTGGTGGAAAAGGCTCCGCTCTTTGAGGGAGGTCTCAGTGGATCTGAGCAAAAAGGACTTATCCTCACATCGCACAGAGACACACACACACACACTTGTGTTTCCAGTACTTCAGAAGACATTACATCAACTTACACTCTTGCTTCCTAGAGACTTGCCCTTAAACCTAAACTACACACCTAAACTTAACCCCTACCCTATTTTTAACCCAAACCTAACCTTATCCTAACCTTAAATGACATCTTACCCTTGAAATTTAATTATTTACTCATGGGAACTTGCGTTTGGTCCCAAAAAGGAGGGCAGGTCCCCTCAATGTGACCGTATAAACAGATCCATGTCCCCACAGTAATACATGTCCACACACACACATGGATGTACTTTTTTCAGTTCCGATCCAATATCTGAATTTGGATATCTACTGATATCGATACTATACCAATACCAATTATTAATATATTGTTACTATTATTATTCTATATTTTATATGTAATGTAACTGGTGTAATGGTTTCCTATAACAATTGTGGGCCACTGTAGGATTATAGCATAAGGCATTCATATGCGCAGCAGACAGAGCTGAGAGACGGTCCTTGCTTGTATAATTTCCCATGATGCATTGAGTGTAAGTTTGCTATTTTGTGTTCCCAAATCAAATGTTATTTTTAGTTAGTTTTTGTAATATATTTGTTCAGAACATGGTGGTTTATGTTAGTAATTGTCATTTTTATGTTGGTTTATTGTTACACATTAGTGAGGTAGCTAATAATTTCTTCACTCCTCCTGAATATCTTAATTATGTATTGTGTGCGTTTCCTTTGTTTGCAGCTAATGTAGATTTGGCATTAAAAGTGTTATTTAGCTGTCAATTTGTGGTGCTTATCATAGTATTTACAAACCTAATACCAAATGAATGCCTTACATCAATATCAGGCCCCATAACCTATGTCAGATTTCTGACAGACACATCTCTAACACACACACACGCGCGCACACACACACACAGAGTAAACCTTAGTAACGTCAACAATACCAAATGCATGACGTCTAAGGAGAAGGTTGGGGTGGTGAAGGGAGCTGCAGCTGCAAACAGCGTCGGCATGTGAGTGTATCGGCAGAGTAATTAGTGGGAAGTGTCAGGTTATAAAGGCCGCTGTGTAGTTGCCACTGATGGTAATGAATGAATGAAGCAGCTGATGCCAGTCAGCTGATTCAAGCACAACACCAGCGCCGTCTGCAGCTACTGTAACAAAATGCTTGATTACTGCAAAAACACTGAGATCTGTATTTTCATTTTATTTTTGTTATTAGTTTCATTCCATTAAATGAAATTGTTTTTTTGTTTTTTTCTGGAGAGGAGTTACTCTTGTCTCTGAGAAGCAAAGGCAGAAGTAGCACCTGAAAACCACCTGAAAATCATGCTGGATAACTGGATGCAGCTTCCACCCTGCCTCCTACAGTATCATTAAAAAACTAGTTGGAATTATGTTTATTCATTTTCTTGCCAGTAGTTAAGACTGACACCACTGCCAATTTGTACGCTATATATATAGTATCAGCGAGTAAATAATTAGCTAAGATAGCATGGCTGGCAGGGCTCTGTCTAATGGTTTGTTTAATTTGAGTCAAAATCTAAGGGTGAAAAGCAGCCCAATCATGCCAAAGCATGTAACAGACCAGGCTTTCCACGGTGGTAGTTGTTATTGGTGTTGCACAGTGTTTGGACGCACACCGATGACATTACTTGCCCACCATCCCCGCCATCTAAGCGTGTTATCAATAAATTAATCAGACTCTACAATTATGAACTGAAACCGTCTGCTCCGTACTGCAGCAGCAGGAGGTGCAGCACAGAGTCGCAGAAGTCAGATTTCAATCATAGCGCTGTAGGGTAATCGCAGCCTGACGTGAGGTTGCTTGACAACTGGATGTGATTGTGCAGCCTGAAATTCCCTGAAAGGGCAATTATACAGAACCCCACAATCGCCAAACAGTCATGGGGTTCAGTATCGTTTGGATTTTAATGATTTGGATTCTGCTTACTGATTTCAGAACTTAATAATTCTCGATCCTTTTGTTTGAGGAGCCTGGTCAAAACATTTAACATGCTTATTGAATTGGCAACCATTTTGATCATCTCCATTTTTCATGCAAAAACATTTTAATAGTTCCAGCACACAAATGAGAGGATTTGATAATAATTATATAAAAAATTTCAATTCTTTTTAATAATTTAGAGGTTTGTACTATTGGATGAATGAATGAATTGTATTTATACAGTACCTTTCATGCACAGAACACAGCTCAAAGTGCTTTATAATTCCACAGCAAATAAAAACACAACAACAAAAATCAACCACAAAACTAATTAAAAATTCATGGAGAATGTATAAATGATCAAGTCTCCAGCTGGTTATAAGCCACATTAAATGGATATATTTTGAGTTGCCGTTTGAAAATGTCTACTGAGTCAGCAAGGTTTAAAGTGTTCAAAATTTTGGGGGCGTATTGGCTAAAAGCAGCATCACTGAAGGTTTCAGTGCTGACCCCGGGGATAGTTAAAAGAGCAGCTGTGGAGGATCTAAGGGTTCGTGAAGGATCATAAAACGAGAGGGATTCTGTGATATAAAAGGGGGCGAGGCCATTTAGTGACTTAAAAACTAAAACTAAAAGAAGCACTTTAAAATCAACTCTAAAAGGAAGCCAGTGTAGATTATGTAAAACAGGAGTTATATGATCTCGTATCCTAGCTTTTGTTAAAACCCTCGCAGCAGCATTCTGAATTACAATAATCGAGACGGCTAAAAACAAAGGCATGAACAAGCTTTTCAGCATCTTGCTGGCTCAGTCAAGGTCTTGCCTTCGCAATGTTGCGTAAATGATAAAAGGCAGTTTTGGTTAATGAATTAAAATGGGCAGTAAAATTGAGGTCCGAATCTAAAATAATACCAAGGTTGCTCACTTGCGACCTTGTGTGCGAGGCCAGATGTCCCACATCAACAAGAACAGAATCCCTCTTATTCTTACTATATTGGAAATTGCATGCACTATGAAGGTGTGACTTTGGACTCTGTGAAAATATTGAGGAATGCAGTCACAAATACCCAATTTTGAACCAGATTATTAATTAATGGAAATAACCATTAGCAGTGCTAGAGGAGTACCACCACCCCACCATGTCTATCAAGATAAACCAACTCTTAATAGTGATATGAATCAAAATGATTGTTGTTTTTAATAAGGTAGATTAGCACACCCACCCATCAAAGGTGCTGATTGATTCATGCCTTCATGTTTTTTTAACACCCTCACTACGGGAACTCTGCCTCTAATTGGCTAGTGCTTGTTGCCTCTGTTGGTTAGGCTGGATGGAGGTGTTTTTTTTTGGTTTTTTTTGCCAGATATGAATGCTAGTGTACTTTGAGACTCTGGCTTGCCCTTTGATGTGTCTTTGGCTTGTCTATGCATGAAAAAGCACATGCATGTATGAAGGTGCAGTACCAGAAGAGGGTGATAATGACGGGCACAAAGGACAAACACACTACAAAGAATGTCTGCGTGAGGACGAGGCTAGGGGTGGATAGATGGGTAAAGCACAGGAGACAAGAGTTTGGCAAATAGTCAAACGTGTCTGTATAAAGTTTATTTGACAGCTATTCTGTAATTGAATGAGACATCCAATAGGAAGAATCTATTTCAGCCATTAAAAGTCGGCCTGGATTCCTTTCTTTTGCAATCCTTTGCCTCCCCAGTGCAATTTGTCCTAAATCCGTAAAGGAGCTTTGGAATGTGTGTGTGTCACTGGTCTCAGTCTTAGGTGGTAATCAAGTGTTTGATGCTGCTAAGTGTTACTCAAGTGTACATTTCAAAGGCATGAAAAGGCAGAATGAGCAGGAAACAGTATGCTGTCTTGTTTATGGGGCCTCTCAGCAGGTTTAATAGGATTTTCACAAATTAATGGTCTGATGTTCGTTTGATGTTGGAAAAACTGTTGGTGGCAATTTCGTGAAGCGTTCACAACAAGCAGCTATTAACTACATCATTACACTCTCTTCCACCGTCTTGATCTCGCTTTCGTTCCGTTTGTCTCCGCGGTGGGTGGATAACTAAAAGGCTCAAGTTTCTCCATTTATTTTTCTCCCTCCATCTCACTCCCCACTCTCATATGACTCTCCAACTCTCCTCTTGTTAAGACTGGATCATCAGTAGCTCAATTAACAAAGTTGATGGGCGCCACCATGAAGGTGCCTTTCAGGAGAACGCTCGCTGCACGACTGGCATGTGTAGAATTTCTTTTGATGTCACTGAAATGAAAAGCCCCTTTGTTTGTAATTCTTAATTTCCAAAATCATTTCTCTGTCGCTAATAGCGTGTCCATATTGAGAAGGATCAATGTCACATCAGATTAAACCAAGAGGGGGAAAAAAAGCAGCAAAGAAAATAAAAATCTGCAACACTGAAAATGGCAGAGCAGTTGCAGTTTGCTTGCAAGGTCTTCCAAATAAATGTAATTTGGTTTATCTTATACTGACTGAAGCATGAAGGACTTTTTTCCCATTTTGCACAATTCTCTTTGGGGAGGTCCTTGAAATAACTTTGAGTCTACATCAACCAACTGTTTTGCACAGCAGGTTATTTTGGTATCTGGGGTAACCCAGCTACAAAACACAACAATGTGTTCTCGCTCAGGTCTTTTTGATCAGAAGCACGTTTGTCTATCATGATAAAATAAATGTAGCTTTTGACTTCTTTTTCTTCACATTAATTTTTGAATCCACTTAGAAAAATTACCAACAAATATAAGGGTTTTCTATCACCTAATTCCTTTTTGTTGCCCTGTTTTCTTATATGTAATTGGATACAGTCCCCTCGAGAGCTTAAAACATGTTTTTTTTTAGGTCTTTGTCAAAATGTAAAGAATTACAAGCTAGTCTTGTTACGGCCAGTTATTTTCCAGGTCGATCCCGTCTCCTAGAAACCGCATCGACCGCTCTACTCATTTGGAGCAGAAAATATGTTTTAGTGGAAACATAATTCTACCTGGATTTATATGTTATCAACACAACGTGGAAACATTGTTATAGAATTATCTGCAGGCACAAAATGTTGATACTGAAATAAATAATAAACTGGAGACATATTTGTTTTCCTGGCAGTATCTGTTTTTGCAATATATGTCTGCTTGTAGCAACTAAAACATAATCAAACTTTTTTCATGGTCATGTTCAGGTACTTAAAGAACTTGGCTGTTTTTCCCACAATATCTGCTTCTGCAATGTGCATATTAATATATCTGTTCATAGGAACTAAAGCATTGTTAAACTTTTTTTCATTTACCCTGTACCAGAGATAGGAAAGTTTTTTTTTTTTGTTTTGATACCATAGTCTGTCCCAATATTTAACCAAAGATGTATTGCTGAAACAAACCACATGAAACTCAAGATGCAAAGCCACACATGGGGCTGTTATGATTACAAAAACATAGCGCTTTCTACACCTTCCTGCCAGTGACTATCATCTAATCAGCAATTAAATTTCCACTGAAACTTAATCTGAAACATAATTTAATTAGACGAATATAAACATAATCTTTAGATTACAAAAAAAATGTTTTTAGGGCACCCAATATACAAGATAGATTTATTCATCATAACACAACAGAGTTGTACGAGATTTAAATGCAGTTCCCTCTTTGTTGAATTAAGCTCACATCCTGAGGGAAGAAGCTGCACAATAGTCTGGTGGTACAGCAGTGGATACTTCTGTATCTCTTGCCTGATGGCAGCAGAGTTAACAGGTTGTGGCTGGGGTGGGTGTTGTCTTTTAGTATCCTTGCTTGGTAAATGGGTGCCATTGATGTTCTGGGTGAAGTAAACATATGTTGAAGGAATCCCTGTGAGCAAAACGCTCAGGTTTCAGGTTTCAGACTGCTCTAAGTACAAAGTTTTCAATAGTTTTTTCTACTTTCGATGACTTGACTCGACTGATGGCTGATGTTGGCATGTTGTGGATTTCTTTATATGGTTGTCCTTCAGGCTCAGCACAGCCATGGCATGCCCATAGTGTTCAGTATGTCTCACAGAAAGAGTTACATATTTTCTGGTTTTTCCTCTATTGTCCTGTGGCTACTCAACTCTCTGTGACTTACCTACTTGGTTTGTACTCCACTGATGTTAGCACTCTCAGTCCTGGCAGATTCAGCTGCATGGAGGTAACTAGAGTTAGCAGCTAACTGCCTGTTTTACAGACCCATGAGGGTTGTATACTTTTTGTGCATGACGTGAAAATAAAAGGAAACCAAATAAAAGTATTGAAAAAAACAACAATAACAGCTTTGTCCATCAAGAAACTTCATAAAATATGATCCAGTTTCACCAAAATCAGAGAATAAAGTTATTAAGTTGTGTGCTTGTGGAGAGTAATCAGTCTCTGGAAGCCCTGCTGCTGCCTTTCTAGTTTGTCCAAACTAATTCTTGTCTTATTTGTGGTCTGAAACAGTAAACTAATCAAATTCAGCGCCCTACATCACTGTTTCCAAGCTAAGACAATGGGCAGAAGCACTCAGGACGCTGTAGACCCACATAACCAAGACCCATGTCTTAGCTAACTAGCCAACTAGTGGCTAACGTAGCTAACCACTAAAAGTACAACTTGTTTGGCAATCAGAAAACTAGCTTAGCATAAATAGCTGAAAGTCGAGACAGAGCATTTGGAGGGAAGACCAGAAAATATATGCTCCATGAAATATAATCCAGTTTTACCGGACTCAGTGAATAAAGTTGTGTTTTGTACAGTAATGGGTGTGGCCCTGCAGAAGAAAGTGGGCTTTAAGAGGGAGTGCCAGAATAAGATAAATAAAGATGTTTTTGAAAAATGTGAATCATGCAAAGCTACTCAAGCAGAATCCCAAACATGAAAATATACAGCTGGAAATGAGCATAACAGGTCCTCCTTAAGCAATAGAGCCCTTACTGATATATACACAGTATGTGGAAGAGTTGAAGTGAGAGACAAATATGTCATTAAAATGAAGGCTCAATACTGCATGAAGTCAGATGTGAAATTAGACTTTTCTGAGTCAATCCATCAAACACAGGAAGTCATTTAATTAACCTACTCCCCCTTATACCACTAATAAGGCTCAAAGTGTGCACTAATTACTATATAATGGAAGAAAAAATGCCTTTGTTGCATTCTGCAGTTTTTCCAGTATGTAAATATTGAGCAGTAAATCGCAGTTTGAATCCAGAGTTTTGATGTGTAGACCAATGATGTGGACCTAACTGCTGTAAAGTCATTATACAGTATCTGAGTAAAACAGCGAGGAAATGAGGGATGGAAGAAAACTGTCTTCTGTGGTAATCAGCTCGCTGTCGGGAACTGTGTATAAATGCAAATATTCAGAACACCTGCAAAGACAAGTCGAGCTATTTTAACTTTTTCTTTTTTTCTTCTCTTTCTTTCTCTGTGACATTCAAATGTTCTCATGATGAGCTGAAATGAGAATGCACTGCAGCTCGCCACATTTCAATTAGCATGATTGAGACACCACAACAGAAGAATTGTAGAGCTGTTAGGCTTATTTGTGCCAGACTAATTACCTTGCATTCAAACATTGATTTTAACCATATATATGTAATCATATAAAATGAATCTTTGCTTTTTTTTTAAAGTTGTGTGCACATCTACAGGGGACAAATTGTAGAATTTTGACAAATCAGTGTCAGATTCACTTCATGTCGCAGAGGTTTGGGCCTATGAAGCTCTCACACGTGACTTTGTGTCAAAAGTTCATAAATTTGCCACCGAGTTGTTCAGGCTAATAGGAACAAACAACTAAATTAATGTGCAAAACCCTCTGAAAGAATTTTTAATTGACCATGCATTAGTATAACCTAATTTAGCACGGTTTTTGCCCAAAGTTTGAAAGGCATGCCGTGGCCCCACAGTGTGGTCTCCAGTCATTTAACAGAATTATAAAGCAGTCATAACATAGCTTGTGGACTTCTTTTTTATTAAGAGCGTCATGATTTCACCCTGCAGCAAGCCTTTATATAGACGCTCCCGTAGGTATTTTTTTTAACAAAGAATAATGACATTGAGGCTGATCCAAACAATAGTGTGTTAGGGTGAGTGCCTCTGTAATTGTTCATGTGCTGGAGTCATGGTTCAAATTAAGGCGAACTCTAGAAATTTAGAAGGAGTTACATTTCATTTTCTGTGAATTAAGGTTCCTGAAATAAATACTAATAGTGAAAAATATGCCAATGCTTTGTGTTTTTCTCTCATTACATCCTCATTTCCAAACTCAACTAATAAATATATAATTGTGTGTTTGTTGTGTGTGCAGCAGCAGCAGCAGCAGCAGCGCTGTCCATAGTTCTGAAACAGAGTGGAGGAGATCGATAGAGACAGTCAGATAGACAGAGGACGCCACTTAGGTCTGCTTGCTTTGCGTGGCTGTAAATAGAACTTTTGGCCCTAATTCCATTTTCCCCCATCGTAATAATCCACAGACAGAAGGGAAACTGCAGGGAAGTGAAGGGACAGTCAAGGAGAAAGAAACAGAGAGAAACAGCGAGCTGCAAGCCGCAAACAGCTGTTCCTACGTGCCTGTGATCCTTTATGCAAAACCTCCCATGTAAATGTCTCAGTGAGTTAATTTGGATTCACAAAGATAAGATGATGATGTTGATACCTGACGCCAGGCTCTGTTAAAGTCTTAAAAGCCTTAAACAGCGCACAAAGTCTGTGTATTTCTCTGTAGTTAAAAAAAAAACAAAACAACTTTGCTAAACAACGTTTCTCAAATGTTCAGCTTTATTGTTGTTGTTTTTTAATCATTGGATGCGATATTCTTTGCCTGTGAACATTGATTGTGTCCCCCTGCTGATTTTGTGATTTCTTTTTTAAATAATTTAATTTAATTTACCATGCAACTGTCCATGCTGCTGTGCACTTCCATGTATACACAAGCAATGTGAGGCACCGGAATAGGGTTCCCTCGAAAGCCACTGTGTAATTAAAACCCTGCAGTTACAGTAGCTTATAATATTTTGATAAAACTCTGCTTGGTGCCTGTTTGTTCGGGGGTAAAAAAAAAAGACAAGAATTAAACAGAAATAAATTAACAAATGAAAGCATCTGTAGTATGAGAGCATCATATTTCCCATGGCATGGGTAACCTGCACATCTGTGAAAGCACCACTGATGCTGAAATGCATATACTGTATATGTTTTGGAGCAACATGTGCTGACATCCAGACATATTTTTCAGAGATGTCTCTGCTTATTTCACCAAGACAATGCCACAACACATTCTACACGTTACAACTGCGTGGCTTTGTAAGAAAAGAGTCCGGCTATGAGACTGGCCTGCCTGCTGTCCTGACCTGTCTGCGTGGTGCATTATGAAGCGTAAAATTTGACAACAGAGACCCTGGACTTACTGCGTGCTGTTAAAAGAAAATGGGATGTATCACAGTGGTAAACATGCCCCTCTCCCAACTTTTTTGGAATGTGGTGCAGGCATCAAATTTAGAATTAATGTCTATTTACAAAAAAAAAATTCAAGTTTATCAGTTTGTCTTTGTATAATATTCAGTTGAATATAGGTTGATTAGTATTTGCAAATCATTGCATTCTGTCATTATTTACATTTTACACAACAAACCAACTTTTTTTGGAATTGGGGTTTGTTGTAGCAAAAAAACAAAACAAAACAAAAAAAACCTAACAACTTACCAAGGGCTCCTTAAAAGCAGCTTCAGATGTTCAGATTGCTGCTGTAAATTAGATTTTTTTCTACTATCAAGTGCCCTGTTTTCTTTTTAAGACAAAACAACTTAATTATCGTAAAAAATTATTTCCCTGTTATGCCTCTGGAAACAACATCAGAAGTAGCAGACACTCGCCTGCGCAGTCACATACTGTACTGGACTGACACAATCTGCTTGCTATTCTTGGTATCGTGCGCAGGGTTGATTCCCTGATTTGTTATGTTGGGCACCAAGTGGCACCCTCAGGCTGTCTGTATACTGTGATCGATCTGAGACACCTGGGCTGTGATGGACAGGTAGCGAGGTATGACTCCCCTGGTCTGATCGCAGCCCCTTTAGCTCCTGCGGCCCCTTTAGCTCCTGCGGCTCCTCACCTCCTGGTGCACAGCGCTCCAGCTCGCTCAGAGGGGGGGCTGACAGGTAGATGTGCAGCGAGCCCCCTGCTGCACAGAGCTGCGGGTGAAATAAACCTGCTGCCTGTTTGTGTGTGAGCGTGCATGTGTGTGTGTGTCTGTGATAGGCTATTCCAGTCACTCAGTATCTCACTGAAAACAGTTAAGGGGAAAATAAACCTGCAGTCTTCCATGAAACGCAAGATCTTTTCGTGTGTGCGTGGCGTGCAGACGGTGAGGTTGAATTGAAGTGTTCGACAACAGGTCTGTGTATGTGTGTGCATGTGTGTGTGTGCTGTATTCTCCAGCTTAGCTGTGGCACCATTCATAAACGTCCATCAGCGAGCAGCACAGCGAGGCACTGTGTCGATCACAGTTAAGCTCTCCCTCTTTCTCTCTCCGCTGCTCCCTTCTTCAGTGGGCCCCACTGGACGGAGAGAAACACTAATGGCCGCTCGTTATAGAGAAACACTGACATGAAACAGGTCTTAATGAGCTGTTTTCTGTTTTGTATTTTTCTCTGGGGGTCATTGTTATTGGTGGGAAATTGATTGGCAGCAGGCCCGCACCCATGGGGGCTCCGCGATATTCTGGGCGATAGCAAAGTTGTTGCGGCAAGGGCAGCTTTGTTTAGATGTTTGCAGCTGTGGGGTGTGTGAACGCATGTGTCTTTGCATGAGGGAGTTGGTGTGTGTCTACAGGGTGTTGGGGGTTGTGTATATGTTAGAGAGAGGAAGACACATCAGAACACCCAGTCTGCTCCTTTGCAAAAGGATTTTTCAGGCAGTCTTTGGAGAAAACTGTTTAAATTTTTTTGAAAGTTTGAAGGATTTTACTTCCCAGAAACCAGGCATGCAGTGCTGTAGAACAGTGTAGAAGCTACGGTATCTCTTTGTGCAGTCCTCTGAGCTTGAAAGCCATCTTTTATTCACGTTAGATTCTGTCTGCCTGCCTGCCTGCCTGCACCTAGGAGTTGGGGATACAGATAAAGTCAGTGATTTAAATAAACAAAGTGATTGCCATGTTGCATAATGTCTTAAATTCAATTGAAACTCCATATAGATAAAATAACCATATCGGGATGTCTTTATTGACCTTTGGTTTGTTCTGTTTTGTCATTCTAGATTGATTGATTGATTGATTGATTGATTTTATTTATTAAAGTGTTTTGCACCATGTGGTGTCTGGCCTGTATGGGCTTACACAACACTAAACAGAACAACAGTCTGAATCCTGAATCCAGCCTGGAATCAATAATAGCAAGTCCACAAATTCCAAAAGAAGGAAAAGCAAACGTTTCAAACATTGGAAACATCTTATTATGTTGGACACAACGTTCTCTGTCTTAATTGCCAAGCGTTGTCTACAAATCTTGGCAAGGCAAAGGTCTCCTCGTTAAAAAGCCAACGCAACATCTCACCTTCTCTGAAGGTGAGATGTTGCATTGGCTTCTTAATGAGGAGACAGATGTGTATAAGAGACAGGCAATTCTCCGAGCCGGAGGTAGAAACAGCATGAGACCATTCATCTTTTAAAGAGTGGCACACAAGATTCACTTAGAGGTCGTGCAGACATCATATTTTATGCCTGGCAAGGAACAGATCTGAGTATGAGCCTCCTCGTGAGGGGCAAGCTGTGTTCTGTCCACTTTAAAATCACAACAATTGGCTCCGTTTTCCTTCTTTTCAAGAACAGAAAACAAATGTTCAGACAGACTTAGTCTTGCATTGTGCCTCTAATGGAAACGTCTCAAAATAGCCCTCAGATCCCAGTCACTTTTTGACAATGATGGAAAAGGCTCTCCAAACAGGGACGTTATTGTGCGTAAGATCAAATGGCGTCTTCCGTTGGACCCCCAAATGTGCCTGCATGCAGCTTTCATGTGTTGTGTGTCCTTTGCTTCCATTGAATGTGTGTTTGTTTGACATTGCAGGGAGTTTGGCCGCTGGAAGGTGAACAGCTTGGCCCTGGAGAGACAAGAGAACAATGGCTTTTCCTTGCCGCTGGACCCCGAGTTCCTCCAGACCATTAGGCAGCTGGGCAGGAGGCCCAGTCTCGGCGCCATCACTGACAACATTATCAGAAAATACGGGACCCACTTTCTGCTCTCCGCTACGCTGGGAGGTAAATAAAGTAGATGTGCTGTGGTTTTCTGTGATTGTATTGACCTATGTGAACACATGGGAGGAAGAAGAGTGTTAAAAGGTGAAGTTTTGGGCGTTCAGGTGGCCCAGACCCAGAGCGAACATGTGGCCTTTTTCCCACAACAGGCTATCATCCAGGAACCTTTTTATGACCTCAGAAACTTTATCATGACCGCAACCTAAAAGAACCAAAGTCTAAGTTCAGTAGCGGGTGAAACTCTTTACTGTTTTGGAGACCTGTGACCTCCTTCCCAACATCCGTACATGAGCTGGTTCAGAAATGCGTGATGGATCTTCTTCACAAAGCTGAGGCTCAATCCGTTATTTCTCCACATGTGGAGAAAGTCACACATAGAAAAGGGTTGAAGGAACTTTTATTTCCTATTCCTCATATTCATTCCTGCAGCGCCTGTTTGCAGAATTTTTTTAAATGTATTTATTTAATCCTTGAATGAATTTCCCCTTGGGGATTAATAAAGTATTTCTATTCTATTCTATTCTATTCTATTCTATTCTATTCTATTCTTTATGTCTCACAGTGGTTTGGACCACTGCCTGAGTGTCCAAAATATTGATTATATAAATTAAGCGACAAGCAACAAATCTAGTGAGTTATTCGGGCTAATAGGGAGAAAGTCAGAAATATACACAAATTTATTATTTTGTAATTTAATTTAAGCATGCATGGGAATAAATCACTGCGTCCCTCCCTCTGCCCTTGCATTGCATCAGGCAGG
>JAJHUR010123813.1:1995-15116 GCA_027495735.1 Lutjanus campechanus | reverse complement strand
AGCCTCAAACTGATTTGCTTTTCTTGGTTGGCATTTGTCCATTTCCAAAATTAACATATTGCAAGTTGTCTTCACATGGAACTGACGCGTGGCTATCGCGAAGCTAAGAGGCTCTTAAAGGAGCACTTCGGGAATGGATACAAGATCTCAATGGCATACATCGACAAAGCACTGAACTGGCCGACCATCAAGTCTGAGGACGGAGAGGCGCTTCACTCCTTTGGCCTCTATCTCACGGGCTGCCTCAACGCTATGGCAGACGTGGAGTACATGGAAGAGCTCGACAGCGTGTCTAATATGCGAGCCATCGTTGCCAAGCTTCCGTACAAGCAGAGGGAAAGGTGGAGAAGCAAAGCCTTCACTCTCCTGGACAAAGAGCAACGCAGTGCCAAGTTCAGAGACCTTGCAGACTTTGTAAACCTACAAGCCAAAGAAGCCCTACACCCTCTCTTCGGCAACAGGAGCCAAGCTAAGGCTCACAAAGATGAGAAGACAAGCAGAAGAAGTTTCACTACTGCTGCAACCTCTGCTGCTACAGCAGTCAAGAGCCCAGCAGAGACAAAGGCCAAGTCCAAGGGGGACCCGCTCTGTGCCTTTTCGACCCCGTGTCTCTTCTGCCAAGGAGAACAGCACGCCATGGAGCAATGCAAAAAGATGAAGAAGTCTCTTCACAAGGAGAAAATAGACTTTCTGAAGAGTAACGGCCTATGCTTCAGCTGCTTGAAACAAGGACACATGAGCAAGGCCTGCACTGAGAAGAGTAGCTGCCAAGTCTGCCAGCTGACTCACCCTACAGTGCTTCATACGAAGAACAAAGCAGCACCTGATGAAGCAAAGCACAAGAAGGAGCCATCAGATGATGCGTCCAAAGAAACATTGAAAAGGAACGAACCACCAGAAGGAGAACCCAGCTCAATGGTCAGTGCATGCATCAAAGCAGAGAAGAGGACCTGCAGAGCTACTGGGGCCGGCAACGTGAACAGCGTCTTGGCAATCGTTCCAGTCTACGTCAAAGCCAAAAAAGGCAACAAGGTGGTGGCTACCTACGCGTTCCTCGACCCAGGCAGCAATGCCACTTTCTGCACCGATAAGCTGATGGCCTCACTCAACATCACCGGCAGGAGAACCAGTATCCTGCTGAAGACTATGGGAGGTGAGCAGCTTGTGAACAGCCAGGTGGTGTCTGGCTTGGAAGTCTGCAGCTTGGAGAGTAACAACTACCTGGAGTTGCCCAACATCTACTCTCAGAAAGCGATTCCGGCTCGCAAACAGAACATCCCACTACAGGAGGAGGTAGACAAGTGGCCTCATCTCAGTGAAGTGCAGATCCCTAAGATTCAGGCAGAAATAGGCCTTCTCATCGGGACTGACGTACCTAAGGCAATGGAGCCATGGCAGGTGGTACCCAGCTTGGAAGATGGACCATACGCAGTGAAAACACGACTGGGATGGATCGTCAATGGCCCCCTGCGAGGAGAAAATGGCCATGAAACCACGAGTGGACTCATACAGGTCACGTCCAATCGCACATCAGTGGTCACGCTAGACGAGCTGTGGAGCCAACAATTCAAGAACGACTTCCCAGAGTGTCATGACGACCGTCTGGAAATGTCGAGGGAAGACCTCCAGTTTCTGGAGATGGTCTCGAAGTCTGCTAGACTGACAGAGGGACACTACAGCATCGGTCTACCACTAAGGAACACAGCCGTCAAGATGCCGAACAACAGAAGAGTAGCTGAACAGCGAGCTTTCAACTTAAAGAGGAAGTTCATGAAGAACTCTCAGTTTCAGGCTGACTACTCTGTGTTCGTGGAAGACTGGATCTCAAAGGGCTACGCAGTTAAGGTTCCTGAAGAGGAGCTCAGCCGCAATGATGGAAAGGTCTGGTACTTGCCACACCATGGCGTGTACCATGCCAAGAAGATGAAGATCCGAGTGGTGTTCGACTGTGGGGCGTCATACCAGGGCACCACATTGAACAACCAGCTGCTACAGGGGCCGGATCTAACCAGTACTCTGCTCGGTGTCATCACAAGGTTCAGGCAAGAGGAGGTGGCTGTCATGGCAGACGTGGAGGCCATGTTCCACCAAGTCAGGGTGCCAGTTGAGGATGCTGACCTTCTCCGTTTTCTCTGGTGGCCCTCCGGTGACATCAGCCAAGACTTTGCAGAGTACAGAATGAGAGTGCACATATTCGGTGCCACCTCATCTCCAAGTTGTGCCACCTTCGCCCTACAGAAGTGTGTACAAGACCACAGAGAACAGTACAGTGTCGCAGGAGTCGACACAGTACTGCGCAACTTCTACGTCGACGACTGCCTCAAGTCTGTTCGCTCAGAAAAGGAGGCCGTTTCCTTGTGCAACGACTTGAGGGCCATCCTGAATTCAGGAGGATTCCGGCTCACTAAGTGGGTGAGCAACAGCAGAGCCGTGCTGTCTGCGATCCCTGAAGAGGAGAGAGCAGAGGAACTAAGGGACCTGGATCTGGACCTGGACACTCTCCCTGTCGAGCGAGCCTTGGGAGTTCGGTGGTGTACTGAGAGTGACGACTTCAAGTTTAAGATCGTCATACAAGAAAGACCACCCACAAGAAGAGGCATCCTCTCCATAGTTGGATCAATCTACGATCCGCTGGGTATCCTATCGCCAATAGTCTTGACGGCGAAGAAGATCCTCCAAGAGCTTTGCAGACTCAAACTGGGATGGGACGACGACATCCCAGAGCCCCTCGCTCAACAATGGACCAGCTGGATGGAGGACCTTCGTCTGTTGGAGGACTTCGGAGTGTCTCGGTGTTTCAAGCCTAAGGGCTTCGGCGAGGCAACATCCAACCAGCTGCATCACTTTGCAGATGCTAGCCAAGATGGCTACGGAACAGTGAGCTATCTGCTACAGAAGAACAAAGACAGGTTTCATGTTGGTTTCGTCATGGCAAAGGCCAGGGTAGCCCCTCTCAAACCCCTCACCATCCCACGCATGGAACTTGCGGCGGCCACCATGGCAGCGCGCATGGACAAGATCTTGAGATCAGAGATGGAGCTTCGTCTAGAAGAATCGGTTTTCTGGTCGGACAGCACCACGGTGCTCAAATACATTGGAAACAGAACCAGCAGGTTTCGCACCTTGGTCGCGAATCGAGTGGAAACCATCTTGAAGCTGTCAGAAGTAAGACAGTGGCGGTACGTCAATACGGCTAAGAATCCTGCTGACTACGCTTCAAGAGGACTCAACGTGGAATCATTCCTGCGCAATGAGACATGGATACAGGGGCCGGACTTCCTCACCAAACCCGAGGAGGAATGGCCAAAGCACCCTGACAACCCTGGGGATCTAACCACGGAGGACCCAGAGGTAAGGAACGCCGTGGTCAGCACTACTTCAGCTGAAGAGCAGTCGAACACAGTTCAGCAGTTCCTGGAGTACTACTCTTCCTGGTATCGCCTCAAGAAGGCAGTCCGGTGGATGCTGAAGTTGAAAGGCACACTGCTGATTCTGTGTCGCAAGAGGAAGGAGATTAATGCTTCTCTCTCACAGTCGGAGGTTCAGACACAGATGAAGATCTTCAAGGCAAGCCTCCAGAAGACAAAGCTCACTGTGGAGAACATGAAAGAAGCAGAGCTCGAGATCATTCATTTCAGTCAGCTACAGAAATACTCAGAAGAGATCTCCGCGCTTCAGAAAGGTGAAGACATCAAGATGAGCAGTCACATCTACAAGCTCAAACCTGAACTACAAGATGGAATCCTCAGAGTAGGAGGAAGACTCGGCAGATCAGAGATGCCTGAAGAGGTTAAACACCCTGCCATCCTGTCTAAGGATCTCCATATCACAGAGCTTATTCTCAGGGACATCCACGAGAAAGTAGGTCACAGCGGTCGTAACTATGTGCTGTCCAAGCTGCGACTCAAGTATTGGATTCCTGGCGCTCACGCAGCAATAAGAAGAGTCCTCTCCAAGTGTGTAACATGTCGGCGCTCACATGGTGCTGCTGGACAACAACAGATGGCGGACTTGCCTCAGGACAGGGTACTCCCAGACGAACCCCCTTTCACCAACACTGGGGTCGACTACTTCGGCCCGTTCGAAGTCAAACGTGGCAGAAGCGTTGTAAAGAAGTGGGGTGTCATCTTTACCTGCCTGGCTATCCGTGCTGTCCATATTGAGGTGGCGTCGTCGTTGGACACGGACTCATTCATCAATGCTCTTCGGCGCTTCCTAGCGAGAAGAGGCCAGGTGAAGATCATCCGTTCAGACAACGGGATGAATTTCGTTGGAGCGGAGACCGAGCTAAGAAGAGCCATGGAACAGTGGAATAGTTCCAAGATTGAGAACAGTCTGCGTCAGAGGGGCATCCAGTGGATCTTCAACCCCCCAACTGGTTCTCACCATGGTGGAGTCTGGGAGCGGATGATTAGGTCGGTCAGAAAGATCCTCAGCACCACCTTACAGCTCCAGACTCTGGATGAAGAAGGCTTACAAACTTTCTTGTGTGAGGCAGAAGCAATTATCAACAGTCGACCGATAACCAAATCCTCCAGTGACCCTACAGACCTGGAAGCACTTACCCCGAACCATCTCTTGCTCCTCCAGTCAAAGCCTTCCCTGCCACCAGGCCTCTTCGTGAAAGAAGAACTCTACGCCCGCAGGAGATGGAAACAAGTCCAGTATATGGCAGACATATTCTGGAAACGATGGACCAGAGAATACCTACCTCAGCTACAAGAGCGGCAGAAGTGGACACGTGTGTCACGCAACTTCGCTGAGGGGGATGTCATCCTGATCGTCGATGACTCTGCGCCCCGCAACTCCTGGGTCCTGGGCAAGATCATCGAGGCGGTTCCTGACAAGCACGGGCTCGTGCGCCGCATCCGCATCAAGACGAAGACAACCACTTTAGATAGACCCATCACTAAGGTCTGTCTTCTCCAAGAAGCTGCATGAGGCGGTGGTAAAGACCGTCCTCCTACGGTGTGCCATGTGCTAGTAACCTCTGGCACCAGGTATTGGTTATCCAGCAGCAGAGACACTTATAAGTTTGAGTAATGTAGTTGTTGGCTCCTTAGTTTTTAGTTAAGTAATTGTCTCTAGTTTTGAAGAGAAATTAGGGGCCGGTATGTAGGAGCCAATTTTGGGAATATTTGCACTAGGCGTGTTTATTTAGATGAGCTTAGAAAATTCCTTTATTTAGCTCAGAGCTCATGTTAATTTTTTAGGCTACTGGCCCTTTAAGGAATTTGGAACCTTGCTGCACGGCAGTTGTTGTGCATCTGTTAACTGGCAGGGCAGAGACGGCGGTGATTTTGGACTGAGAGCATACAGTTTTCTTATAATTGATGTATAATTTTGTGGCAAAATTGCCAAGTTTATAGTACAGTTAAGGACATATGATTGACTCCTGTAACAAGATTTCGCCTGTGGAAAAATAAATGTTCGTCTGTCATCTTTTTTACATCGGAGTCCAGTGGAATTGTTCCTAGCAACGAACTTACTTCAGCACGAGTAACGTCAACAAAGTCAGTGGACCACCGGCTCTCACAGGTACCTTGCTAAAAAAGGCATTTCCTGACTGTGACATTGCTATAAAAAGTTTAGTAGTGCTCGCACCATCATATTATTTATTTATTTGAAAAGAGTCTAAGAGAGCTATTATTTTGTTACAAGTTTTTACAGATTTCATTTTATTTTATTACAGAAGTTAATTTTGCACCATTGAAGACAGGCATGGCACCAGGATTTCAATTTTGGGTGGGCCACAGCAACTTTGGGTGGTTTAATTATAAAAGTTAACAGTATATATACATATATATATATATATATATATATATATAAAAATAAACATTCTCAATGCATTTAATAATTCTTATTATTTCACCGCGGCAGTTTGTATTTATTACACGCGGCACACGCGGCTTACAGTATCTCGTTATCTATTTTCGCTATGGATCAAGTAGATCAATACATCAATTCATTACGAAAACTGACATTTTAATGCCCGTGCATGCATTTTTGTTTGATCTGAGTGGATTAGGAGAGGGAGAAACGGAGCGATCAGAATAGTGGGTGATCTGACTTTTAACAGGAGAGAGCGTGGTGCAGCGCAGCGCAGTTCATTCATAAACTTAACTGTCTGCGAAGGTCATCTGAAGACAGTCAAGTCAGGCAGGAATATTTAGCTCGAGCCCCTGTATTGTCTACATTTTCTAGAAGTTCTAGTTTCGATGGGAAATGCATTTGCAGGTATAAAATAAGACAATGATATGATATCCTAAATGCACCGCTTCTACACAGCTGGAAAATGACGTGTTACTGTATTCAACATAGAACAGAGGGCGAAAGCCAGGATAAAAACGAAATATCCTTTAACTACAAGTGAAGTATTTATTTTAAATTCTCACAGACACATTTACTACTTGTTTTCTCTTTTGATACTCATAGTAAAGTATATCATAGACAACACGAGAAAAACGGGCTCATGGCAAAGTAACATTGAAACACACTCATGCGAATGACATCCATCAGCAGTATTATATTAAACATTTGTCAGTTTGAAAATCAGTTCAGTTAAAACACTTTCTTTCGATTTTTTAGGAAACCACGGCTGTAAACGGCTAACATTAATGATATTCCAGAACATTAAAACAGAAAAGGAAATGATCTGCAATAAATTCAAGAAAGAGAAAAAAAAATCATATTTCTTAGTATTTAGTTACTGTTGACAACACTTCTCATCTCGCAAATGTCTTTCTTAGGAACAGTAACCCTAAACTTAATTCGAATCACAAAACATCATGCTCATGCCACAACACATTTACCGGTAGTATAAACATCTACCAGTTAGTAAATCAGTTAGAACACTTTCTTGACAGATCACTGCAAAAATTATTGCTGTATAGGCCATCCATTGGGCTACCATTAATAACATCCCAGAAGACAAAGATAACACAAAAGAAAATAATCAGCAAGGAATTCAATAGAGGGAAAAAAAACATATTCCTTAATATTTAATTACTGTTGTCAATAAGTCACACTTGTTTCGCATGTCACAACTGTTTCACCCTACAGGAGAAGTCGGCGGCGTTTGCTCTTGAATATGTTAATAACTTCATCATAGTCGAGAGCTGATGTAATCTCTCTCTCAAAAGTTAACAGGCAGAGCGAGTTCAGGCGAGTGGTGAGCATAGAGCTCCTGCTAGCAGTTTTTATTCTCTTAACGCTGGAGAAGACACGTTCAACTGTACATGATGTCATTGGCAGAGTGATCAGTGCTTTTAAAAAGCAATGAACATGAGGGAAGACGTCCTCGTTGCATATGTCCATCACATCAATAAGAGTTTTATAAGATTCTCCTCTAGCAATCTTCCTTGCGGCGTGCTGAAGAAACACCGAAAGCTCTGACTCTGTCACGCCGATATGGAAACGTTTTCCTGCAGCGTTCAGACTTTTTGTCATATCAGTCAAGCTGCTTTCTGAAGAGGTTGACAGTAGAATGGCTGCTGATTTCATCAGGCCATAAGAGTCACTGTGGAACCTTGCATCGAGTTCATTAAGCTGGCAGTCTATTAATTGGTTTAATATAGCTCTCAGGTCATTGTCACTCCCAACCCGTGTCGATTTTCCCAAAGAGGCAGTAACTATACTTCCCTCCAATCGACTTGGGAGCTTTCGTGAGCGTGGGGGCAAAGATATATCCCAACTGTTGATGTTATTATCCTTCATAATCTTATTCGTCGTTTCCAGCATTTTCAGGAATTCACTGTTACAGCTGTCACTGGAGCGTATTTCTGTCAGTGACTGCTTAAGATTTTCAATCAAATCCACTGTGTCTGTCACTGACACACTGATGGACTGTAGGCCTTTAGTAGCAAAGTCTGATTGGTTGAACAGTTCTTTAAAGAGTACAAGGAGAAATATGAATTTCTTTGTTCGCATCTGCTGTAATAGTGACTGTGCATCAATTTGACTCTGTCCTCCTTCTGCATATTGTGACAGTACTTCAATGATGACATCATACAAAGTGAACACTTTACTCACAGCTGTCGATCTGGAGCTCCATCTTGTATCACATCCTCGTTCCAATTCCAGTGGTCTCCGATCAGGATGCATTTCTCTCTGTGCCTCGAGGAAACGAGCGTGCCGTTGACTGCCACACATGAAAGTGTGCAAGGAATTAACAGTATCGAAGAAAGTTGACGCATCAGCTGATGTCCGTGCCACAGCTGCCAGGACTAGATTCAGTCGATGGGAGTGACAATGCACATAGATTGCATGTTGAAAGGTGCTCTTAAGGATGGCTTGAACACCCCCCTTATGTCCAGCCATAACAGAAGCACCATCAAATCCGAATCCCACACACAGGTTTGGGTCCAGCTCGAAAGGTGCCACAACTTCAATTATTTTTTTGGCAATGGCCTCAGCTGTCATCTCCCCCGTATCCACAAGGCCGATCGCTCTCTCCTTCACAGATCCCCTGTACACATATCTTAAACAGACGGCCACCAACTCCTTTTTAGATATGTCCTTGCATTCGTCAGCTAGAATGGCATAGAATGTCCTGTCTGATTCATGCAGTTCTTTTTTTATGTGTCGTAGTAGCAGAGTGGATGCAGCATTTAGCAAGTCATTTTGGATGTCATGGCTGAGCATTTTCGCATTATTCGGGATAGCATCCAATTGTTTTTGTATATCTGGATTATGTTTGCACATAAGTTTGTATAACTCAAGGAAGTTACCAGCGTTTTTTGTGTCTTCATTCTCTCGGTATCCGCGTAGGGGTATCTCTTGCTTTGCACACATGAGCACAATGTCCAGTACAACTTTTATGTGCTCCCGATTTTTTTCTATTATTTCACCTTGTCGGCCCTCTGTGTTGACAAGTTGATGAATGACAGTGCCGCGATCGGACTTGTCGCATTCTCTGTAGTTAGTGTATTTCTCCACAGCTGTCTGATGAGCTCTGCTGCTTTCATGTTTATAACAAGCCGTGTTCATGTGCTTCCAATCTTTATATCCATGTCGTCTGAATTTATCTTCCAAGCCTCTCTCACCAAAGTGTCGACACATCTTGCAAAATACTGCATCTTTACTAATGCTGTACTCTAAAAATGTGTACTTCTCATACCAATGTGAGGAGAAGCTCCTTGTCTTGTGTCCAAAGACTGAGACGGGGTACTGCTTGAGTTTGGGCTGTGTTGCTGGTTCATCGGTAGCTGACAGGTCCACCGGAGTCAATGAGGCAGCTGCAGGTGCGCTGGGTGAGGTCAATGAAGAAGAGATGGGAGTCGGAGTGGACATAGATATCTGAAAACTCAGCACACTTTCAACTGTGTGACTCTGTCCTTCAGTAACAGTCCTTTCTGTCCCAGCAACACAACTCGTGTCCCCCGTGGAGCCGACACTAGCTTGTTTTTTGCTAGCATGTGGTGATGGTTTTGGTGATGCGCAGGCAGTCAAAGACTCTGGTGACTCAGTTCTTAATCTTTTAACATACTTAAACATAGATAACTGTTGTGCCATAGCAATACATTCATTTTACTCTAGCAGCCTGTGCCGACAATAGAAAATCCACTGCTCTTCTCATTCATTTTCTGCCGAACAACCGCCAGATTGTGATGTGTGTGTGCGCAAGCGTAACATGTCTGGGGTGACCAATGATGGCCCGCTGTGATTGGTCTAGACCTCACACGTGATAATAGCCGAATAAATTTCGTATTTCTTTCAAGTGGAAAAGTTTTTGTTTTAAAGGTTTATTAAAATGCTGATCTTAGTCATTAAAAATAAAAGTTAAGAAAATTCTCCCAGTCATTTAGGGTGGGCCAGTTGTACAAGTGGGTGGGCCCAGGCCCGTCAGGCCCACCCTTAACGCCGCGCCTTATTGAAGACCTCCGAGAAGCCTGTCTGAATTTGTGTCTCGAGGCCGTGCCGATTGTCCTCTTTTTTGGAAATCAAAATATGGTCGCCCTAATGTACACACATGAAATGTGCTGTTAAAATTAACAACATGCAATCATCCAGAGTAGAGGAGTGAAACAGGGCTGCAGTCTCAGTCCCACCCTCTTCAACATTTATATTGATGAATTGGCTGAATCACTGGAACTATCTGACATCCCTGGTCTCACTCTGTCTGACACACAGATTAAATGCCTACTTTTTGCAGATGATCTCATATTGCTGGCTCCATCAAAGGAAGCACTACAACAGCAACTGGATCATCTGCAAACCTTCTGTCAGTCCTGGGCCCTGACAGTTAATCTGGACAAAATCAAAATTATGATATTCCAGAAACGACCCAGGGGTCAGGGAAACCAAAACAGGTTTTTCCTGGGCTCTCATGAGGTGGAACTCACACACGACTACACATACTTAGGACTACACATCACATCCACAGGAAACTTTAACCTGGCTGTTGATGATCTCAGAGAGAAGGGAAGAAGGGCTTTCTATGCTATAAAGAAATCTTCAAACATTAATATACCCATTAGAATCTGGCCCAAAATATTCAAATCTATAATTGAATCAATTATTCTGTATGGTAGTGAGGTGTGGGGTCCTCTTGCAAATCAAGATTTTGAAAAGTGGGACAAACACCCCATCGAAATCCTGCACACAGAGATTTGCAAGAGCATCCTCAGAGTGCACAGGAACACCCCAACAACGGATGCCGAGCTGAGCTAGGCCAGTTCCCCCTTTTAATTAGAATTTAAAAAAGAGCCATCAAATTTTATAAACACCTTAAAACAAGTGGCCCCAACTCCTACCACTACAAAGCCCTGCAATGCCAAGAGGAGAACATGGAGAAGAGCCCCCTCAGCCAGCTGATCCTGAGGCTCAGCTCCTCTAACAGCACAAGACCTCAGGACAGCCCTCACACAATCTGGAACAAACAAATTATAGAAAAACAAAAAAAACCTTACATATGGACATCTACCACAAAAACGCAAAGCAAACTTCAGTGTTATTTGGCTCTAAACAGACAGTACAGAATATCTGAGCACCGTGACTGACAAGAAACTGAGAAAGACTTTGACCATGTACAGACTCAGTGACCACAGCTTGGCTATAGAGACGGGCAGACACAGGCAGACCTCGCTGCCCAGAGAGGACAGGTTGTGTCAGCTCTGTCCACACAGACAAGTGGAGACACACTTCCTGATACACTGCAGCAAATATGAACACGTCAGAGCAGAGTTCCTCTCGAAAATAAAACAAAGTCATGGACTTTTCTGCCTGATCAAACTAAAATGCAACACACCCTTGGAGAGAACAGAGTCAGAAGCTTAGCAGCAGCAAAATATGTCAGATTATGTCACAGCCTGAGGGACGACCATCACAACACCTGACACACCTGCACCTGTCTATATTTACAGTCCTGAGGGACGACCATCACAACACCTGACACACCTGCACCTGTCTATATTTACAGTCCTTGTAACCAGGGTTCAAAATACACAGTGGCTTTCGGGGGATCTCTATTTTCCGGTGCGCACAGCTTCTAAAACATACCATGGAAGTGCACGTCAGCGCAGCCAATTAAGGGATGACTCTGTAAATCATGTTATTGTTACTATTACAGATAGTTCATACTGTCAATAACGTTTCATAAATAACAAGAATTTATGGCAACAAAAATCAAAGAATGCATTTATCAATCAGAGCAAAAACAAGAAATAAAACCACGTGCGTCAACTGAAGTTTCTATGGCGCATTGCAGGCTTCAGATTTAAAATTCCAAATCCACAGAGCCAGCAGTATTTAGGAAAAGGTCACTATTCATATGCATCTATTTATTTGTTTAGGATTAATATAAAGAAGAGGATGAGGCAGAGACAGGGGTGAGGAAGAGGAAGAGGAGAATGATTAATAATAATTAGTTAATCTGCATGAAGTAAGTATTTAAAATAAAACAAATCGGACTTGGAGTAAAACAAATACGGAACACAGAAGTGTACAATTATATTATGATTCGTGATCATAAAAAAGTGTGTATATCAAGTCGGCATGTCTGTCCATATTCACGCCCCCCCCCCTTTTTTTCTTTTACCTGGTTTCAGGTAGAGCTGCAGCTCTATTAGCATTCCTTGCTCAAGTCCATGCCTTTGTTTATTCCATTTAGCTCTCAAACATGTTTTTCGGGTGCAGAATAAAAGGTTCCAAAATTAAAACAAGTTCGGAGTTGGAGTGTTAAGGCAGTTTGACGTGCGTCAAGGTGTTTTCAGTGCGCGTTTAGCCATTTAGAACAATGAGTGTACTTCAAAACGCAAGTTACGCCTTCGGTGCGTTTTGGCCCGAATATGAACATCATGATCTGATCTTTGTGAATGTTAACTAATGTGGAGAGTTCTCAAATCAAAATTAACTCACATTTCTTTTTACATGGGAGGATTTCATAACAACATAACAATAAATCTCATCTCGCCTGGTCAGAACTGTGGATCTCCAGGTCTCCTGTGTCCCCTCTGGAGACTGTCTGGATGCCAATATGACGAAATGTTTACATAAAATATAAAAGAAATCATAAAAGTAAAATAAGAAAAGACAGTGTATCAAGACACCACCCTCCAGTGGACAAGAAGAAACTGACTCTCTCTTGACAAGAACTGGACAAGATGGACCCTGTTTCAAGGCAGGTGTCTTGACACTTACAATGATGGAAATTAGAAAGAAAAATAAAAAATAAAACTCATCTCGCCTGGTCAGACCTGCGGATCTCCAGGTCTCCTGTGTCCCCTCTGGAGACAGGTCTGGATGCCAATATGATGAAATGTTTACATATAATATAAAAGAAATCATAAAAGTAAAATAAGAAAAGACAGTGTATCAAGACACCACCCTCCAGTGGACAAGAAGAAACTGACGCTCTCTTGACAAGAACTGGACAAGACGCAACAAAATGCTGCAGCTTTTTTGTATTTCTGTAAAGTGACAAAAATCATCTTGGACAGCGCAAAGCCAAGAATGTAGCAATGGTTCCTCTGCAAAATAGCATCAGGAGGAAGTCGTTCTGACGGAAAATTACACGAGACAAGACGAAATCTGGCATGAAAATGGCCAAAGTGCTGCAAAATTAAATATTTACAGACAGAAAAACATAAATCATAAAAGTAAAATAAGAAAAGACAGTGTAA
>JAJHUR010123812.1:0-10954 GCA_027495735.1 Lutjanus campechanus | reverse complement strand
AACTGTGTAATTATTAGTGCTGTCAAACGATTAAAATTTTTAATCAGATTAATCACAGGGTTACTGTGGATTAATTTCGATTAATCACGATTAAATATCATTCATTTTTAATCTATATTAATCGTGTTTCATTTTGCATGAGCAAACAAAGAAGGGAATATATATGTATAATAAAGGCTAGATGTCTCCTCCGTGCTGCCGGCCAATGCAATCGCACGTCCGCACTGGCGGCCACAGTCAACTGGCTCACCCATAACATTGTGTTGTAGTGGTGCATACTTTTTGAATAACCATAACTTGCTCAATTTTCTACCGATTTTCAAACGGTTTGGTTTGTTATAAACGTCAGAGGTGTAGTAACACTGTACTTATGGATAATTATGTTACACTTCCGGTCAAACATCCAGAATTGTAGCCACGTTAATAACGTTTGTAAGAAACCAAACCGTTTGTAAATCCGTCAAGATTTCAGCAAGATACGAGTATTTACGTTTGTGCAGATCACTCACCTTCATTCACATACCACAGACTCCGCCAGAGAGCTTGCCTGGGGTAAGATGGCCACCCAGTGATGCCATTCGAGATTCCGCCTTAAGACATCTAGCCTTTATTATACATATCTATGAATATATATATGCCACTACCGGATCAACTACCCACTTGTGCATGTGCGGCGGTCAGAGACGTTTCAGGGACTTTGAGTCATTCTGCGCTGCAGATTGCGCTGCAGATTGCGCTTTAATTGCGTTAAAATTTTTAATCATATTAATCATGATGATGGATTAATCCGCGTTAACGCGTTAATTTTGACAGCCCTAATATATATATATATATATATATATATGTATATATATATATATATATATATATATATATATATATATATATATATGTATTAGTGTGTGTATATATGTAAAACTTTTAATTGACCGTGTAAAAGTTTTACGTGCTCACATATTACCTTTACGTGCTAATGTTAACAACTTTACACGCTCACTTAAAAGTTTTATGCGCACACGGACTAAACATGGAGAAGCAGCCTTCAAGTTTTATGCATCACTCATTTGAAACAAACTCCCAGAAAACTTACTGAACTTGCCTTGTGTTTCGGTTATGTCTTGTCCCCAATACCTGTCTGTATATAAAGCGCTCTGAATTGCCTTGTTATTGGGAGGTGTTATTTAAAGAAACGTGCCTTGCTGTCCTTTACATTTACATGATGGTCTGATTTGAGAAATGCTTTGACTTGGTGGATATCAGAGACTTTCCAAACCTGTTGGATAACATCAAAAATGCACTGTCATCAAGCTAAACAAAGGCAGTTTTATCAGTCTTGTAGCCTGACTGTTGATTCAAAGTTGTCTCGTGAGAGGTGACTCTTATCTTTCATTTTCAAAAATGTAATCAGCTGAGATCTTTTGTTCCATCTGCAGTGTGCACATAGCCTCATTTGACAGCGCAGCACTGTATGATGAACGGTGTATTTCTCTCCGACAGGGTACGGAGGTGCCACAGATCCAAATGAAAGGAGGATCGTTCTAGTCGGGAAGACAGGAGTCGGGAAGAGTGCCGCAGGAAACACCATCCTGGGCAGAGAAGCGTTTGAATCAGAATTGTCTCCATCCTCCCAGACGTCTGAGTGCCAGAAAGCAAAGGGGGATGTCGAAGGTCGAAAAGTCGCTGTCATTGACACTCCGGGGCTTTTTGACACTAATTTCACCCAAGAAGAAGTGTTGAAGAGGATCAAGATGTGCATCTCTCTGGCTGCTCCTGGTCCTCATGTCTTCCTGGTGGTTCTTCAACTGGGCAGATTCACCCTGGAGGAGAAAGAAACCATCAAGATGATCCAGACCACTTTTGGTGAAGAGGCAGCTGAATACACAATGGTGTTGTTCACACATGGAGATCAGCTGAGGAAGCAAACCATTGAGAGCTATATTGCCGAGAGTGTCGACCTGAAAGCCCTCATTCGGCAGTGCCACAATCGATACCATGTCTTCAACAACGAAATCAAAGACCCAAAACAAACCAGTCACCTCCTGGACAAAATTGACAAGATGACTATGGCTAACGATGGAAACTACTACACCAATGAAATGTTCCTGAAAGCGGAGGCAGCCATAGAGAAGGAGAAACAGCGACTCCTGCAGGAGATGGAAGCACAGAAGCAGAAAGAGCTGGATGAACTGAGAGCCAAATATGGAGCGAGGGTCTGCCGCACGCAGGAGCAGCGGGTGCACATGAGATACGAGTATGAAGCCAGAGCTCGAGCTGAAAGGTCAAACGAGTTTGTTGCTGCTCCAGCGATAGCTATAGCCGCAGCCTGTGGTGCTGCTGTTGGAGGTCTGCTGGGGATCGCAGGAGGACCAATCGGTTTGGCAGTTGGAGTCGCAGCTGGAGCAGCTATTGGAGCTTCTGTTGGCGCTATATCAGTGAGACTTTCAGAGCACTGCCGTGTTCAGTGAAGACAGTACAACATAAAGTTTGATAATAGTTTGATTGTTCTGTCGGAAAAATATAAGGTAGCACTTCAGATTACAGCCTTATTACTCCAGAGTTACGATGTAATTTTTTAAAATAACGCTTGTTAATGCTGAGGCACTGGGTAACAAAATGGAACAAGGGGGTAACAATTTGGGATTTTACAAATAAATGATACTGCGGTTATTGTTTAACTAGTAGTTATTCTATTATTACAGGGTAAGTATGGTTTACAGAACACTTAACTAGACGTTTGTGATGAATTTTGAGAGAATTTATACTGTAGTTACATTTGAACTAATGGTACCTACATTATTGTTACAGGCTAAGTATGATTGGTAACACTTGTCTAACTATATGTGGTTACTGTATAACTATATGTAACCACAGGACATGCGGGCTGTATTCTAAAGCACTGACATTTCTCCCCATTACATATAGTTACACAGTAACTATGTATAACTACAATATAATTTCTTTGTAAAAGCCAAAATTGTGACCCCCTTATTCCATTATGTTACCCAGTACCTACATATAGGTATTGTAGGTAGGTATTGTACTGTGCTGGTACAGCATTAACAACCTAACTCCAGAGTAATTACGCAGCATGCTGTGGGCTGTAAAGTAAAGTGTTACCAATTATAGACCTCTTGCTTTGTGTAATCTGCTTATTTGTAAACTCTTTGCACAATAATTTGTGAGATGACTTCAATAATCATTTTTTGTTCATCACTGAAATATTCTGTACCTGACATAGGTTAAGCTAATTGACTTGTATTACAGTACATTTTTAACAGTGTGTTGACTACATAATATTCATGTAATGTAATGTAAAAATGTAAAATCATTAATGTTCTTACCATGATGAATTATGACTGAATGATTATACATGTGTAGCATCTAAATAAATCTTATGAAACTGTACATGTGGATTCTGTACATTAGTTTCTTTATTTGATGTATATATACTGTATATGTAAGACAGGAGAAACGTTTTTCAGTCTTTTGTAACAGCAGATGACTCTATTAATGGTTTGGCTGCTTAACTCTCTATTTTTCTTACTATCAACAACACCCCAAAAGACCAAAACCAACAATATGTGAGATCAGCTATCAATACTTTCTGACTTTCACTTCTTTCTTAGTTAGGTTTTGTTATGTTTGTTCCATTCATCACATGGAATATGCAACATACTTATTTTAATCCTAAGTGGTTTTGGTACCTAAGCTAGCCAAGCGGTGACCATTTTACAATATTAACCTTAACATGTGTAATGTTAATTAAGTCACGTGACTTAAGTAGCATAGTTAAGGTCCAATAAGCAGTACTCTCCACTGGTCATATATGTGATTTTGGGGGTCACTGGCAATCAACCCATTCTGTCGTGTAGGTACGAGGATGTGTTGTCACGATAACCCTCGACCACTAGAGAGCAGTGTTCTTATATTTCTTCCCTGCTCTGATTTCACAAAAAGTAAATGTTTAACTCAAATATTATGCATATGGTGCTGTGTTCTTTATACAGTGACAGTTCTCCTAAAATGACATTAAAAAATAGTAATATCATCTTGCATAAAGTACCAGAATGTATCAGAACGCCTTTATTGTGATACATATTGTATCACCAGCCCTCGCCAGAGTGCTGTCGACATGTACCTTTGTGTCTTCTGGAAATGCCCTTTTAATCACTGGTCTGAGGTGAATAAGTATCTTGAAAATATCCTAAAATTCCCAGTTTCTAAACAGCCCATTTTATTTTTTATTTACTGTTGGCTTCACCTTCAGTGCTAACACCAGGTTAGCCCTTTGAAAGGTTATATTTGCAAGTTTGACTACTGTCAAGAAGACCATAATTTGCCCGTTTGTAAAATAATCATTTTAGGGACATTTCTCACATAGAAAACACACTTTATGTGACAAATATAATGTCAGATTATCTACAGACTATGTAGAGCCTTTTTTTCTTTCTTTGGAAGGTGATACTTATGTTAAATATGTTGTTGTTAGTACCTTGTGTACAGCGGTTTTCATGTGACATATTCAATAAAAAGTTGATCAACCAAAACAGCTGCTCACTGTATTTTTTAAGCAAACATTTGTAGAATTTTATTTTTCCATTATTCTGTATGTGTTGTGTTGTGACAGTCCCACACAGAAAGAACAGCAGCCTGCATACAGCCTCACTGGAACAAAGTGTCTGAAGGCTGCTGCCTGTGCTGAATTAAAGAGCTGATGGAACCTGCATAGAGTTATATGTTTGCATGTTCCTATTTATGAATAAGTTAGATGCAAAGACTCCACCCAGTAATCTGCAGTACCCCAGGATTATTTGAATAAAATAAAATGTAATCAGATACTGATTATCTGTTAAAAAATGTAGTCAGTAATATAATCCAAGTATCACAATATTAGAGTAATGTCTGTCCTGTAATGTACTGTCCTTTTGGATTACCTCAAAGCAGTTAATTAATTAATTGATTCTGTCAAAATTTTGTCACTTGAAAAATATTTTTCAAGTCTTTACTGTAACAATTTTTTTCATTGTTGATCAATCTGTCAATCATTTCATCAATTAATTGATCAGTTGTTTGGTCCATAAAATGTCAGAAAATGATGAAAAAAAAGTCCAAGATGACCTCCTATCTTGTTTTGTCCACGACTCAAAGATATTCAGTTCACTGTCAGAGAGGAGTAAAGAAACCAGAAAATATTCATTCAACATTAAAGAAGCTAAAATCAGAGAAGTCCTATACAAAAAGATGATTGCACAAATGCCCTACACCAAAATATTGCACATTTTGCTTTGCACAAAATGGATGCTGAAGGGTTCATGTCAGCTGCTTTACATTCTGGGATAGACAAAGATGTTGCTCTGGGATGTTTGATCAATAAATGTGTATAAACCTGCATTAAAGTTGAATTTTTTTTTTTTCGAGCACCAGCAGCAAAAGAACAAAGACAAAGATGTCGCTGTGTTTTATTTCTACAGGATCTGGGAAGCAGAAGAGTGATGAGCTGCGGATCATCTTGGTGGGGAAGACGGGAGCCGGGAAGAGCGCGGCAGGAAATACCTTTTTGGGGAGAGAGGCATTTGACTCCCATTTGTCTTCTGCATCCTGGACAATTCAGAGCAAGAGAGCTGACGGAGAAGTCAGAGGTCGAAGTGTCGCCGTCATCGACACTCCGGGGCTGTTTGACACTAATTTCCCCGAAGACGAAGTGTTGAAGAGGATCAAGATGTGTATGTCTCTGTCTGCCCCTGGTCCTCACGCCTTCCTGGTGGTCCTAAAGCTGGGCAGGTTCACCAAGGAGGAGAAAGACACCATGAGGGTGATTCAGAGTACTTTTGGTGAGGAGGCAGCTAAATACACTCTGGTGCTGTTCACACACGGAGACAAACTGAAGAATCAGACCATTGAAACCTTTATTTCAAAGAGCGAAGAACTCCAAGAGTTCATTGAGGTTTGCTACGGTAGATATCACGTCTTCAACAACCAGGTGAAAGAGCAGGAGCAGATCGATCAGCTGCTGGAGAAGATCGACAGAATCACCCTGGAGAACGACGGAGGGCACTACACCGCGCAGATGTTCAGGAGAGCGAAAAAGGCCTCAAAGAAAGAGAAGCGAAGACTTTCAAAGGAGCTGAAGGCGGCAGAGCGGCAGAGGAAGAGAACCCTGAAGGCTGAAGTCGAGAAAGAGATGGGATTAACACAAGGGTCGGTGAAAGACAGTAAATGTCTACTGCAGTAGGAGGTGGATGAGCTCTCTGGATATTCAGAAGCAGTTGAACTTGGTGAACAGATGCACTTTGGTGAATAGCTGCACTTTAGGACTAAAACTCCTTTTATGCACTGACTAAAAGATGACTCTCCACAGACCTGTACGCTGCCGGGGAAGCTTCAGTCTGAACAGGATGTCTTTGTACTCAGTTTAGTGTAACTGCACACATATTTATATGTTGATTCATGTGTGTATGATGTGCTCAAAGTGAGTTTAGCAGGTAGGATGAAATGACTATGTGATTCCTTAACAGTACAAGTGACAAAATTCAATAACTAATACAACGGCCAGAAGTGCTCATTTTGACTTTTGACTTCCAAACTCTATTATCTCTCATGGTAAATATGAGACTAAGAGATTATTTCATTTATTAGTTAGTTAGTTTAACTTTTTAAAAATGAAATAACACCAAAATGTTCATTTTGTAAAACGTATTTCTGTATTTTCCTAAATGCATGCCATCATATGTATTAAACTGTAATGACTGCATATATTCATAGCAATATTCTTCAGTAGGATAATAACCATCAGTGATCTGAGAAACAGTTACATGTATTTTATAAGATTATAAACATGTTAATAATAACACATTTCCACCCAGGACCATCACAATAAATAATCACAGCCAATGGGAAAAGGCAACAAAGGTACAAATATAAAACCAAAAAAAGTTGTAAACATTGCTGTTTGTAATAAATAAGGCAAATTAGTTTTAACATGTGAGAGCTTTAACACAAAATTCAGTGAGTTATAGGTGATGAGACAAAAAGTGTTACAACTGTCGCTGGTCTACCCTACTTCAGTTTCACTGACAGAGACAGTGATTGTTGCTAAGTAACCAAGATGCATCTTTAGCTGTGGAAAAACTTAACAATATAAGTGTCAACTTCTATGTGATCAGTATGACCGCCTGTGGACAAAATAAGTAAAAATGATAACATTTTCTTTGCCTTTTATGTAATTTGTATTAAAAAAAATTTTGAAATAAAAAATACAGACGCTTTTAGGAAAACAACATTGCAACATTGTAGTTTTTAATTTAACAAACTTATTGTGTCAGGGTTGGGGGTTTTTTTTGGGTTATTTCCTGTTTTATTTTGTAGTCTTGGTCTTCCTTCATGTGTCTTGACTTTACTTCCTGTCTTTGTCCTTTTCCCACCCTTTTTGATTGCCATTTGTTTCACCTGTCTGATTAGTTCCACCTGTGTCTGATTAGTTGCTTGTCCTTGTGTTTGTCTGTTTCGGTGTCACTTCGTCATCCCCATTGTGTGTCATCCTACACACTCCTGACTGTGCTTTCATGTGTTGGACTTGGACCTGGAATTTGTTTTCTTGAGCTGTGTTTTTGTGAAATCCTTTCGTATTTTTGGACTCTGGACTTCTTTATTAAATACATTTGAACTGGTTTCTGCTTTGCTCTCTGCATTTTTGGGTCCACTATCTTGTTTTATTTTGATACATTGTGACATATTGAATCTATAAATTTGAAAACTGACAAAAATGACCACCTTGGTTGTTCAAGTGTTAAAGGAGAAGCAGAGATCCACATACCAAAAAGCTCCCGTTTAAAGTATTTATTTGCGTGACATTTCAAACTCCAGACTCTTCCTCAGACTACAGGAGTCACCATCTTAAATACCCATAATTCATCATACATCCACCACGTGACACATATCTAGCAGGGATAACAAACCTTACAAATTACATTACACCAATTAGAAAAATACAAAACTTTTCAAAGATAAATGTGAATCATCATCATCATCATCATCAAAAAAAAAAGAAAGAAAAAAAAAGAAATTAGAAAGAAAGAAAAGAAATTAGTCTCAAATATGTTCAAAAATATGTATAAATCTATAATAAATAGAATTTATAGAATTAATGTTGCACATTCACCCATGTTCTGATAAAATACATATCTTTAATAAATACCTTTGAATGTATAAGACAAGTCTTAAACCAAGTTCATATACAACAATCTTTAAAAATAGACATTTTTTTCAAAACATATACTGTAGATCTATAATAAAAATAATCTCATACGGACTTCATGTTGCATCTTTTTCAGAAAAATATAGATCTATAATAAATACACAGATAGGTTCCAACAAACACTGATATATACAATTTATGTACCCCAGTGGATTAGTGCTCTAAACAGGACTGCAGCTGAAGAGCAGCAGAACTATTAGATGATTAATGATTTACATTTTCCTTCTTTGAAAAGTTTGATGTTTTTCTGAATGGTGTGGACATGTATTATGGTCTTTGTAAAGTTTGTTAGACCTGCTAGATATGTGTCATGTAGTGGATGCATGATGAATTATGGGTATTTAAGATGGTGACTCTCTGCACATGCTCGAAGCAGTTTGAGGAGGAGCCTGGAGCTCCAAACCTCATGCAAATAAATACTTCAAACAGGAGCTTCTTGGTGTGTGGATCTCTCCTCTGTTCAGGTACTTTTATGATCCAGTACCCAGTCCATGTTGGGTTTATGGATGTGCATTTCTTTTCCATTTTTTAAGTGTGATTTCTTACACACTGGGGCAGCTTGAATGTTCACAGAGCTGATCTGAATGTTGATAACCCTGCTACGCTCACCTGAGTTTTCTTGTTGGTTTACACATAAGAGTTTATCAGCTTTGTTGTCCTTTTTTACCTCATGCATGTTACACTCACATTGCATCAGAAAATGGACAAATGACACACAGTTTTTGTAACACACATCATATTAGCTCAGGGCCACCCACACAAAGAATGCTGACTATAACTGTAAGAACAGTTAAAGATTGTGATGAGATCACCTTACTGGCTACAAAAACGCAGATGAAGGTTTAGATATTAATTCAAATTGTACTCAGTACTCAGTTCTGATTGTAAAAGTAACTAAGTAGATTATACAGTGTAGTGTTTCAGAGTGATTTAATGAACGACAGCCAATCAAATCCATTTATATTTACTGGATGGATGGGATGGGAAACATCATCACTCATCCCTGAGCCTCATTTCAGGGGTGTTTTTCTACAGAATAATGTCGAAGGAGTGTTTTTATGTAAGATGCCTGATGACATTTAGGACAGACTTTTTAGATGGTTTACTCTAATCACTCATTATTATTGTAATATACAAGCATACAGCAGTAACAGATTAAATTTGATCTTAATGTGAGCTAAGTTCTGATATACACACAGGTCATCTTCAAGAATGATGCCAACAGTCAGTGTGGGTCAAAATGCCATAACAGGCTATTTTATTACAACAAGGATCACTAACATCAGTTATAAAAGGTTAAAAAGTAGAGTGTCAGGGCGATGCACTGGAACTATGTCATCAGTTAATAAACCAAACCTAAATAAATAGATACCAAATCATGGGTCTTAAGCTTGAGTCAGCCTGGTGTTAAGTTGTCTGATGTTTTTGTCTCACAGTTAGTCCGTCTTTATTTTTGTGAAATTGTCTAACTTGCAACAAATCTATGAGCAAAATTAAGACTAGTCTAACACTACAGACTAGTCTAAAATATCTTGGTGAAACCAGACCCAGATGGTCTTCATGAACTGGTGCAATATGTGTACATTGTTATATTGAGATGTTTGTGGAATATTTTAGTCAGACAGTCTGTGTGTATGTTAGTATTCTCCTCTGCCTCTTACAGTGCATCCTGGGATACAGTCCAGCACCCCAAGGCCCTGGAAAGGATCAGCAGGAATACAGAATACACTGATATGTGGATGGATCATGGCAACGTGGTGAGTCAGAGTAAATCTGTTGATTTGTATATGTACAATATCTACATAAAAACATATTTTTGTGTTTTGTAGTTTAAGTTTGACATGGCATTGTGTTATTAAGATGAAAGAGAAAGTACTGTGTATACATCTGCATAAACAGGGAAAAAGTTTCACTTTGCAAAAATAATACTGAGAATTCAGCCAATCAAGTGAAGACTCTAACTCCAGTGAATTCATGTGCCACAATGATACTTCTAGATTTAAAACAAACAGTAAAGCTGGTTAAAACAGACAAACCTCTTCAAATAGTTCAACACAAGGGCAACTGAAAATAATTTCAATCATTTCTGACCAGCTGTAATCAGTGTTTCTGACATGAGAATAATGTATGAGATTATGAATCATTTCCAGGCAAACAGAAGCAGAGTTCAGTGAGCTCCTCCTGTAGCCAGACCTTGTTAATGTGGACAACAGTGACACTCAGTGACCGTGTCATTTATTGCACCTCATGGAAATAAACACAGCAAAGAGCAGCTCACAGGAAAATAAAAAGTCTAATTAATTAATGTTAATTTCATGAATATATGTTTTGCCTATTATGTATATATAAAATACTAACTACCTCATTTTTAAGTGGGTAAACTTTATATCATGAGAAACACTGAAGGGGAGAAGGGTCAAATACTCAGGTCATGTGACCTTATGTCAACATTCAAAAAATATACCTATAAATTATATCAAAATCCAAGATGGCATATAAGTGGGCAAAGACACTGGTCTTGTGCTAGCTTTGCTATTTTTCCATATTTATGTTGTTAGGGGAATATTTATTATGTTTGGGGAATTTTGTTGTAGAAAATAGTTTTTAATGTTGATTTTATATGTTCTCATTGAAAAATAATGAAAACATTTTCACAATTTTGATAATGAAACATTGATTGTCTGTATCCTGGAGGGTACA
>JAJHUR010123811.1:0-15334 GCA_027495735.1 Lutjanus campechanus | reverse complement strand
CCGTTAGCTTAATGAAGCAGGGTTCCTAATATATTATGCTCAGCACTGAGGTGTTTGCTCTTAGGGTGCTGATATGCAGTCAGCGTCCACACAGCCAGCTCCACCAAGAACTCCAGGGCTAAACGTGGCCTTCCTGTGTGAGGGGCCATCTGATATCCACATATTCTTGTGATTTAGGTGCCATCTTAATATCCTCCACGAGGGTTATTAACTGGGCCTCTCTGGAGCGTGATTAACCTAATTTGCAGTGAAATAGGCTGTGTTGCTTCTGTGAGATCATATCCTCTGGAGATTTACGTGCGTGTGTGAGTGTGTGTGTGCGCGCGTGTGCATGTCGTAAACACCCTGTGCTCAGCAGTCTGTTAAATCCAGAAGGACCAGAACAGGTTGTCCCTGTGAAATAGCGTAAGAGACGAAACAGACATAGATGCGGGTTCATGCGACCATCCTGGGGAGACGATCAAGAGAGCAAAGCAAGAGAAAGAAGAGAGAGGGGCTGCTGTTGCTAAGGACAGGGGTGAACCATGTATGACTCGTCATTGACTGGCACGGCAATTAGCAGCGAAGACCCACAGGCAGGACTGAACCATAACTGCCGCTGTAAAGTTCATTTTCCGACCATAACACATAACTGCATAGTGAACGCTTAAAATGAGAGGAGTGGAGTTGAGATGCTGCACACTGAAATACTTGAATTTAAAGGTAGAATCAGCTGGATTTGTCCGAGCTGTTCGTAAACGCACCAGAAAGACAGTTAATTGTCGAGTCTCGTTCCCAGGATGTCAGATACTGACATTTTGAGTTGGTAATGCATCCCGAGCACAACAAAATAACCAGAAAATAAGGAAACACAGACAGAGGGCAGGCTCTGCAGATACAGCCGCCACCACACACTTCTAAGAGATGATTGAAAGAGATTAGGTTTGTATGAGTTTTTCCATTTTTTAAGGGCAATGTTGCATATTATGTTTGTTTTAAGTTTTGATGCTCAAATATAAATAACAGGTATATTTTGTAACTTGAAAACTCTCTAAAACAAGATTTTAGATCATCACTGGACAGTAAACCAAAGAAGCCATACAGCATTGTTGTACAGAAGTGGGCTAACAGCTTGTTAAGACAGGGTTTTCGTGCAGGTATTAGGGAGTTGGTTTAACTTTAATAATGATCATTTGAGAAGTGGAAATAAAGGGCTGAGTTATGGTAATGCATCTCACTGTATTTTGCTTTAAATGCACAATTTGAAAGTTCTGCAGAAAGATATAGTTTGACGGTGTCGTGAAGTAGTGTGGGATCATGGGAGTTGTTATCTTTACTTTTAAGCAACCACCATAGCTGATAAAAATCTATCGGACGTGACTCAGGCAGAAATCACGTTCATGGATGATTTAATTCAAGTTAATTAATTACGTTTAGTCATGTTGGCTGACTTTCATCCTCACTCTCTGACGTATCTGACAGATTTGGACATATCCCCTGTTTTCCTAGAAATTACAGCAGCAAGCTAGCAGTGGCTAGCAAGCACACAGCACACAGTTACCTTGAATAAATGATGGATTTCCCTGGGTTCGAACACAAAACCATTTGGGATAATGTAAGTACACAACTCAACAATACATATAACATTTGTCTCGCATTTTTAGACGTTTTAATGCAGCAATGTTACATATTATAGTTTTAAACTCATATTTTCAATGAGGTATTTAGCTTAACAATTAGAGGTGAGAAATCAGACCATTTTAGATGGAGATTTATGATCTCAGGCTTCCACAAACTACTATTAATGATAACATTAATGGAACCGCAGCATGTAAACAAATGATGTAGCAGTGTCTCAGCTGATTGGATGAAATCACATAAGTTGCAATTTGCGAAAATGACAATGCATGACAGACAGGTTAACAGTGAAGTGCTGTAGTGCTGCAGACATATTGTAGCCTACAAATCCTGTTCTGCAGATGTAAGAAAACATGTTTGTTTGGTACAGATCCCAACAAATGTCACACCACACTTATCATCATCATCATCATCATCATCATCATCATCTCTTCCTAAACTAAAAATCCCCACATTCAGACCTCATGAAATTCAGAGTTCGCACCATATAGTTACCGCAGCCCTCAGCCTGATTGGGTTTAATGACCAGCTCGTCCAGTTTGGGCTACATGAGAAAGTGTGTGTTTCTATTGCGCCGAAGCACATCCATCCCACAGAGTGAAGGAACTAGCAGCACAGAGCTCATACTTGATTCATGTAGTGAGCTTTTGCGGGATCAATACTGCCTCTACAAAGGATCAGATTTATCCGTCATGGCCCTTCCCACTAACTGGCTGTCTCCAGGCGCAGGGGGCGTCTCTCAGCGGGCCACTTTCCACTATAATACTTCATAAATGAACAAAAGAAAGACCCCCCCCGCCACCACCACCACCACCACCACCCTCTTTATGTGGTTCCCAGATACTCAGTGGCAATTGATGAGGATTGAGGCTTAGGCTGGAATAAAAACTTTGACAGTGAGGGGCTGAGTTGATTGGAGAATTGTCCTGTTTGTCTCATCCCTTTTTTTTCCTTCTCTTTTTCACCCTATTCCCATGCTCTTTACAGCCTTGCTTATCTTTCTGAGCATGTGGGTCATGTACACTGTAGTGGAGGACATTGTGCAGTGGGAGTAATTAATGGGATGATGCAACACCCTTGACTGTTGCTTCTTATACCCCCTCAAAACCACACACATATAGGCTACACACTCTCACCACCCCAACCTTGGTTCTTTTTTTGTTTGTTTTCCTCTATAAATTATGCTCCGACCTCAGCAGTGCAACTTAAACTACAACCATAGTAGCAGCTGCGGCGGATCAGCCTTACAGGCACGGATGGAGCCTGTGCGCGTGTTGCACACTACCAAAACATGTGGAAGATTTCATAGAATATTTTGCCTCCCAGAGGCCTGCTGCACAGAAGCAATCCATAAATCTCGGGAACTCTTTGGAGAGCCAACTGTGGTATTTATCTCCCTAATACAGGATATCTACCGAGGAGAGCTTAACTCCTACACCTCAGAGCCTGCATTTTTCATAGCTGCGCAGCCACATCCCGGCTGATATTCTAAAAAAACACAACAAACGCGTGGAGATAATTCCAAACAGCGCATTCTGATTAACGATGAAAAGATGCGATGAGGTGAAATTTATTATAGAGGTCCAGTGGAACATCGGCACTGCTCTGCGGCGCACTTGCATTCTTGAAAAGAAAAGGTCAAAACAGAAGATTGTGTATCTACAAATATGATTCACAGCATCTCTCCACCAATGTTTTTGACCTCTGGAGAGGTCACTTTCTTTGTTGATGTGTTCAAAGTATCCTTGATAATAGCTCAAGGTGAGGCATTGAAATATATGTTGCTTATGGATGAAAGTAACCCCGACGTGCTGGAATTTGATTTCTCAGAGTCATAAGAGGAGTTTAAAAGGGTCATTTTTAAAAGGAATAGCATTTATAGCATGAATCACAATGTTTACAAGGGGTAGAAAACCCTTGTGTTATGTACCTGCAATTTTATGACAGTGAATTTAATGAATGGTGTGCGGTGGTGTTGGGGGTTAGGGGATGTTCATTTGTGCTTTGAGAATATCGGCTGTGTTACAATCAGAAAATAACATTTTATTTCTCTGACTCATCTGCTTTCTCACCACCACTGCTCACTCACCTCATTCAGTCCCTGCTTTGTTCGACCACTGCTGCACACTCTCTCGAACACAAGACAAGCACATTACAAACACAACAAAAAGTAACATTTGCATTGTGGAACATGAAATAGCAAACCTGAAGTCTCAGCAGTATATCATTGGAAATTATTCTGCTATACTGTGTATGTGTATATATGTCATTATTGCTGCTCGCTTTTTTCCTCAGTAATGTATATTTTATTTTTTTTAAAATGCATATCCTATCTACCTTTGTATATTTTATCTTTATCTTTTTCACTGTCATTCTATTTATAGCTCTTATGTTTCTGTTACTTACCTACTGTTATTTTTATATTTAAGCACTCTGGGCAAAGTTTTTCACGATTGTACTTGTATACCCAGTGTGACAACATACATCCTCAATCGTCAATCCTCTATCTATTTAAATGAGGGCCTCTCTGTCCTGCACATGTGTATGTCACAAGTCACAATCCTACAGGGTCGCACAATGGTTGAAGGACACCATCACACAAGTTACATTACACAAACTAAACAAGCTTTCAGATGTGAAAAAAATCTTAACTAGATGCCCATCAGAATCAACTGATACATAACTTTTCACCACTAAACTGAAGTTCAGTTTCAGCCTCGTACAATCTTACCAATACCAATAATGATAGTAACAAAAAATAATCATCAAGAAAGAAAGAGTGCTTGTATCGGTATAGTATTGTATCGGCAGATATTGAAATTCTGGTATTGGAGTAGGACCGGAAAAACGTACTGATTGGAAAAAAAAGGATTGGTGCAAACGAATGGACAACAAACCAAAGGAGGCTTCTTGGTATCCCTATTTTGCAGCATAAACTTAAAGTCAGATCTACGAAGCTACACAAAATAAATCAAGTGAGTAATGCCAAGTGAGTTTCCACATTTGGTTCATGAACTACACCTGGATAGCGCCCAGTTTCACACACATTTCAGGCTGAGTGTCAGGCTGGATGGTTTATCAAAGACACGAGCAAAGCGACACAGTCCATAAAATAAGCACAGCGGGAACATCAGATAGTTTGGACCAACGTGTTCAACTAAATATCTTTAAAAGTGACAGTTGCTGCTGAAAACAGAAATAAACAAGTTTGCAGATTTTACATATCCCTCCAATTCACATCAACCCTGAAGTGACTGTTTTTATTAGTGTGATGTGATTATTAGGTCTTTATGAGCCAATCTAAAGCAAAATACCTGAGTGACATGTCTGTTTCCCCTGTGTTTTGTCATTTATCAGTGGGGGATGAGAGCAGGCGTTGTGAACACCTGTCCAGTCTCATTGCTTATCGCGCTCAGTTGATATCAGTAGCATGTTGCTGAGTTGGAGCAGGATCTGGGAGGATTTAGCCACCGTAATCAACAAATTAGAAACACAACATAGTGGGAATAAGCGATTTGGTTCCTGTGTATCTTGGCAATAGAGCTCGCCACCACAGAGCCATTCGCATGTGAGTGTGTGTATGTGAGTGTGAGTGTGTGTATACATGCTGGGTTATATTTGCCCTGTCGCTTAGTCTGAGAGCTTGAGCACACAGCCCTCTTCAGTTCCAACAAAGGCATAATTGCATATTCAACAGGCTGCAAATAGAGACTCAGAGGTATCACAGCTCCGCCTTTCAGTGGACGGAGGATGAACCCCCTCAGCTGTACTACATGAAACACACTCAACAAAACTGCAGTGTAAATACAACCAACAACTAAGGGCAAATTCTTGCTTGCTGTGTGCACGTTAGTGTCTATGATCAGAAAATATGTGCCACTTAAATGTTGGTCGTATAGTCATACAGCACCATAAAACATTTTAATCACAGGATAATGACATCATAATCATATCAGAAAATGTCATAAGCCTTATTTTGTCCAGGAGCGACGCCGTTTATTCTTGCAGACCTCGATCATCATTCATATATCTAATGAGGTCTGGAATTCAGTGCTTACAATTAATCTATGAGCTCAGTAGGCTAAATGTAAGTGAAGTTAAGTGGCTTACAACAACCCTTTTAACTGTATTGTACCCGGCATATAATATATTAAGATATATTACTGCATTCTCCCACAATGAACACATATCCCCAGAATAAATAGCTAAATGCATGAGTTTTTCCATACTGTAATCATAAGGTAGTGTAAGTTTATCTTGCACGATTATTAAAGTCCCCTCAAGGTACATTGCTATAATTAAAAATTAGTTTCACAGGGTTGTCCCACATAAAAAGTGAGAAAAAAAGAAATTCTGGATCTGGCCAAAAGATGATTACGCTCCAAAGTGTGGGCTCACTTTAATAAATCGAATGAAATTGAAGCTAAATGCAAAATCTGAAAAAAAGTTTTGTAAAAACACCAGCAACCTTGTGAAACACATATAAATAAAGCGCTCTATACGTCTAAAGCAGTGCAGCATGGCTGACTGCTTTAGCTTTAACGTTATGGGATTGCCTGGACCTCATCAAATCGAGGTAACACTTGTTTCACACGTTACAAAAATAATTCTGTATTAATTCACTCTGAATTGTTTTAAAGCACTCCTTATTAATGTGCCATTTTTGTCCCAAAACTGTTGAAAACACGTCAGTGAGCCACAGTGTTGCTCTGAATTCACATTTTCCGAACATGAGCCCTGTACTTTATCTAGAATCGGTCCTACAGGACATACAGCGTCCTGTTGCCATAAAAAGTAAAAGTTAGCGTAGGTAACATGCATTAATCTGTCTTAAAATAGTCCACAACAAATGTACAATGTACTGTTTTCTTCTGTTTGAGTAATGTTTGCTAAAAACTACACAGCCCAGGACCAGGAAAACAAAAGCAGTGAGTTGAAACCTCTTTTAAAGCTCTGTGAAGCCGATGGCAGTGGTAGAGTCAGGTAATAATTCTCTGTAGGTTCCTTACTACCAGTGACACCTTTCACATTGTCATTGTGACCCACGGATGAAGCGCTGCCATCGTCATATCTGGTTCTTAAAAAAAAAAAAAAAAAAAAAAAATCAGCTGTGAGGATCAGAAATCATTTCTAGTTTTCAGACATCAGGACTTTAACCCCCAGAATTTAACCATCCTCCTGATCTCCTCTCAGAAATAAAAAAAAAAGGCTGGTGGAGCCTCGTCCCTGAAAAGTGCTCTGCACAATGGGAGAAGACAGAGTGGAGAAAAGTGCCAAGCAAATGAAAAAAATGAGCAGAAATGGATTAAAATAACAATAGCGCATTTTGCTAATGGTTCGTTTTGAGCGGCTGCCACAATATGATACTGTCTGAGAATTATGGTGGATAAGAAAGGTGCTGATGTCTCTAGAGGAGTGCTAATGCTGTGCATGCCATTCTGAATGTTATTTGAAAGCAGAGGTATGCTGACTGTCTTCCTTTTCTCTTAAACTCTCTACCTTATTAACACGCATTAAGGCCTGCAGACAGTTTTGATGAATTATCCTTTGCTTTCCTTTAGTGAAGAATTTACTTTGGAGTCTGACAGAATGTGAAGCACTACTTCACAATGCACTAAAGTTTGCCTTCAGTGTCATAGCAGATTCTATTGTGTCCAGGACTGCGGGCCGGCTGCCAGTTAAAATGAGTCTTAAATGGAATAATGGAACAAGCCATGTAGCCTCATAATTCATAAATATCCAATATGCAGCGCCATTCATCAAGGTTGCAGAGACTTCCTTTCAGCATTTTGTATACCTTCTGACATTTTCAATTTGCTTTATCATTAACAGTTTATTGAGTTTATTGGACTGGAAAGGCAGCCCTGCCATATTTTTCATATGAATAACACATTTCTCTGAGAAGTTCAGCCTTTGTAATGGCCGTATATTTTCCTAAATGACAGTTGGGTGTTTCTTTCAAACCGTACGCATGATTACACTGCCTTGTGTGGATTTTATTTCCTTGTGCAAGTGGAGATGATTCCAGTCAATTTAGGCGTTATCTCTCAAGAGACACTTAGATTACACCGTACTGTTGCTCAGATCTTCTTGTCAGGTTTCAGTGATCGATGTATTACAGAGCGGAAGGCAAATGAGGTGAGATCGAGACGACTTCATGTGATACTGCATCAGTAAATACTGCGATACACTATGAATGACAATCGTGACATAGCTATTTAAAGGTGGGGTGAGTGATTCTGGAGAGGTCGTTGAGTCTTAGTCCCAGGACGCTTGAGATTTGTGGCTTGGACTGAGCCACTCGACAAAACAATGACACTCAACAATCAACCCAACCCAAAGCACCAGTGTTTGATAACCTTGAAATGAGACTCAACAATCAACCATCTTTCTCCAGAATTGCTTACCCCATATTTAAGTGCCACAGACCTTGATCTGGGCACTGGGTTTGGTTGATATTTAAAAAAAAAAAAACTGTCTTTCCCTTTCACCTAACTAAGACTAGCTTAATTGCCTTGTTAATATATCCCAAAACATCATCAAACTCTGCAGAAAAGCAAAGTAAAACATCACCAGAACCACCTTGGTTCATCTTTCCACTGTTCCAGCAATCGCTAACTCTGGTCAAAAATAAATCCTTAATTCACCACGTAAGATGTGAAAATGGCTCGACAGACTAGTTTCCTCTCACTCGCTCTTCAGCTCAGTAGGTGTGCATTATGCCAGTGAATGAGAGTCACTCAGCGATTGGAGGCAAACCATCAAATGAGCAAAATAAAACGACAAAACTAACCAGCAATGGGGTCACTTGCCAATAGCTGATATATTCATCCACTCACTAAACTCTACTGTTATATGTAATGTTTACAAGTATAAGAGCATATTAGTTCTCTGTTGCATTTGTTTTATGTTATACAGAGATGTGATTCAAAGTGCTGTTCACCTTATTGTAAAAAACAACAAACAAACAAACAAAAAAAACGTAGCATGTTGTATGTAGTAGCTGGTGGGTTTGACCTGCCAGTAGCTTGTGTTGTATGGTATCCCAAAATTTAGGTACTTTTTTGAAATTAAAAATGGTTTGATATTAGAGTCTCTCAAATTTTGCTAACTGTTGTGGATCAATATTAGTGTGTTAGTGCACAGAAAGTGAAGCGAATTATTGCCTTGCGCAGGTACAGGCTGTGTGTTTGTCTTCAGTTCAGCCTCCCTTTCCTCTCTTCTCTGTATGTCTGTATGTTCACAAAGTAAAGTACATTGGATCAGAATCAGAATCTGATGTGACCTGCGGTGTTTATTCCTCGAGAGACTCCGGCCCTGCCCCAGACCTCCCCGGAGCTCAGCAGCTGTCTGTTGGGGGAGCGGTGGCTCTGTTTGCCTGGTCTCTCCCACACACCTTGCAAAGCCCTGTGATATGAGAAAATACTTTTGCTCAAGTTGAATGTTATTACAGTGTTGCATGTGACATTATGTTGTGGGCTACTAGCACCATCTACATGTCATCTCTAAACCACAGTGGTTCTGTAGAGTCAGACAGAAAGCTGACTCCCTCTGTAAATATACAACATAACAGCCCCCATAGTGAACATAATGCTCCTGAATGAAAAAATAAACTGTGAATGGGCAGCCTGAGTAACATTTAACATTTTACTAGTAGCACAAGATGAAAGTTCAAATGATCAGTAATGCTGACACGATTTATCCTCTGAAAACCTTTAAATGTCTGCAGCAAATTTAATGAACCATCCAATAGTTTGTTTGAGTATCTGGTGTCCACTTAAGACACTGAAGTCTGGACCAAAGTGGTCGACCGACCAACCAACAGACGCTAACGTGGCCAAATATCTTTGCTTGATGAAATATCAGAGATATGATTTCAAATGCAGGGATCAGGTTTGTGACAAAATTGCTGTTTGAGTCTCTCAGACGTCAGACGTCAGTTCACCAGGTAAACAGCCAAAGAGGATGACAGGTTATAAAACATAGAAGTAGCTGGTTGTTTTCTGCTATAAATAACCTGTCAAGTCCTCCAAGCTTCATTCTTTGAATAATGCAGAGCTTTCATGTCTACAGCCATGGTTTCATTATCCGTTTGTTGTCCCCAGTGTGTGTAGAAAACAATGTAAAAGGAGGCGGAACACCTGAGAGACAGGTGTATGAAGGGGAGAAGAGCGGTCAGGGAGTGTGTGTGTGTGTGTGTGTGTGTGTGTGCATAAGTGGGTTTCTGGAGCTTGTTGAGTTGAAGATCCCACATACTCCGTTACTCCCCTTGAGGCTTTTGCACTGTGCTAGCACCGCGCAACATAAGAGCCTCGTTTTTGCTCTATAATCTAAATGTCCCAAAAGTCCTCAGCCCGATTGTCTGCCTTACCCCACACATACACAGACGACAAAGCAGCAGTGCAAAATTTAAACCATAATGTATGAATACATTCTGTCTGTGACAAGGAAGGAGGGAATTTATTTTCATGCATTAAATGGTCTCCAGTGTATTTCGAAACAATGGAGAACTTGACACACTGTGTTACATTCATACAGTTTCATACGGTATTAAATAAGTACACATAAAAAACAATAATGTATTGTTTTAACTTCATGTTGCAGTTTTTGCAGTTTTGTGTGCGATAGGTCCACTCTAGTTTGGAGTATATTAATTATTATATCATTGTAAAGTTATGTTACTGGTGCCTGATCAATTCCAGTGACCTCACTCGGTGTGTTTACGACTTGCTGAAGTTGGTAGCAGTCCTTGATGTGCTGACTTGTAAAAAAGATGAAGGACATGATGATCCTTGTTAAACTCGTTTAAATTCATTCTCTGTCGCAGCTGTTTTGACTTTAAAAGTTGCACCATCAAGTAAATGTGAGATGTTTGTCAGTCTCAATCCCAAGATATTTAAACTGAGTTTTCATTAGTGTATAATCACCTGATAATAAGAATAAACAAACCAAACACTCACTTTTTGCCACTAAATCCGACACACTGGCCCTTTGACATCAGCCATCATGTCCTGAGATTTGTTATCCGCTGACAGCTCAAGACAAAACATGGGCCAAGAATGCCAGCTTCATGGTTGCCTAGGAAACAATAACTCACTATAACAATAATAATAATAATAACACTCACTAACAACATGACAACATTTTCAAACACTGAGCTGAAATTAAAATCATGTAAAATATTCCTCAGCATCCTGTGTCACCCATGTGCAAACTAATTTCTCTGAAAATGGCTAAAAAGTTGCCCTGAGTTGTTTCCAGCTTACCCGTAACAGCAGCTGTTAACAGTGCTGTTACCGCAATCTCAATTTCAAATCCAACACATCCTCCAGTCGTGGTTTTGTTTGACCCATCCATCCACCCCACTTCCTCCACTATACTGTCTAGGTTGCCATTCATACTGCACCAGTCATAATTACTATGGCCACTAGGGGTCGCCACCTAACAGTAAACATAAATATGGGCTGTAATAAGCTGCTTGCACAGTAAGGATGTAAGAAAATATCGAGTATCACAATAAACACTGTATTGTGATATCGTGATAAATGCAAAGATAGGGTACGTAGTGGTGGTGCATTTTATGTTGTCTTAACACCTCCGACCACTAGATAGCAGTGCTGTTACCGACCATTATTCTTTGCATACAAAAGTAAACTTTTTATCTCAGTTTTTACGCATATGATGGTGTGTTGAGATGAATAGAATTGAATTCAAATTAAAAATAGTTGTATTGCAATATACTGTATCATGAGATGTATTGTGTTGCCAGATTCTTGCTAACACACAGCCCTTTTGCACAGATGACCTATACTGCGGTTTTTCCGACTCAAATTGTAGTCGTGGTTGTTAAACGCCTGTTTGAATACTCAGCACACTCTGATGTTGCTGTTAGATTTGCCACTAGTGGCAGAGGGTCCTGTCACCCACGTCACAGTGGCATTTGAAGGCCGGGCCACCCTTCTGCCTCCTAAGCTCCAGCAGTCATACCTCTCTGTGTTGAGGTGGACACATCAAAAGTGTAACATGGCACCACCGTGACAGCCCTCAGTCCCTGTGATTCCTGCTCAGTGAATTTACAAGTCGCTCTCTGAACGCTTTAGAGAAGCAAAAGGGGTTTGGAAGAGAAACCTGTCTCGGAAAGAAGAACACGCATGCAACTTGTTCTCTTTTTCTCTCTTCAGCGAGGGATTACAACCCCTCTCATTCTGTGGGGGGGAAACCTGATGTACGGAAATAGGACTTAAAGAAAGATGAAGACAGAAAACGTGCAAAGTGACGTAAGATAAAATAGCGCATACTCCTTTTACAATGCAGTTTCCTGGCTGGATGCTTTGCTTTATTTTTTGTTGATCTGTAAACCAATTTATCACTTTAACACTGCAATGCATCACCAAAACACCATCCAGATCGGGTGTTTTGATGTGTAAAACCTTTGCTCGTACTGCTTCTCTTTTACAAAGAGAGCAGTAGTTAAGTTCAATTGTTTAGAGCTCCCCTACTTGAGGCTGTCTCTGCTTTACAGTACATCTCTGCTGACCTCCTCTTGAAAACAGTGATTATTCTGGGTCAGACTCTCTTAAAGCTACATGCTGGAATTAATGGAACTGGGAAGGGCAGAGAAGGACTGTTATCATGCCCTCATTTTCTCAATATGCTGCAGTTGAGGCAAAAAAAAAAAAAAAAAAAAAATACTTTCTCTCACTAATCCCAGAGGGGTCGGAGTCATTTCCATAAGATTTGAATTTATGTTTTCTATAAGGGAGCAAGGCAATTACCCAGTATATTAAAGGCGTTCCCAATAAGTGAGAGTGATGACATTATTTACAGTGCATCAGCGTTGCGGTCCATGTTTTTTTTTTAGAGGTCAGTGTAGTCTTTGGGGACATTAAGCAGCGTTTTAAGCTCCCCGAGGCTTCATGCACTTGTGATTTTTCTGTGATGCTAATATGACTTGAACCCTCCTCTATTATTGAAAGCTTAGGTCTGTTATCACAGTGTGACAGCGCGTGATGTCATTTATGTACTGTACATTCATCAGTCTCAGCTGACCAGGCAGTGATCTGTGGAGCAGAAGATGGATGTGTTTCCTGGACAGTGGAGAGGTGTGCTCGCTGTAGACATGGATAGTTCGCTCAGACGTGGATGTTATTTTCTGGCCTCAGCAATAATATGATGTCAGGTAAATCTTTCTGAGCTGCTGATGCACCAAAATAACTGAAACACCCTTGTTGTCACAGCCACATGTCGAGTGAAGTGGGCCGGAATACAGTGTCATAGTTACATAGACGTGTATAAATATAGGGTTTGAAAATAATAACATGTCAGCAAGTATCACTTTTTGGTGGAATCTTATTGTGATGATATGAGTCATGATATCAGTTTATTACATTTTTTCATCTATCTTAATGGTTCCAAGTTTTTTTCAATTAAAAAAAAACTTAATTAGTATTTAAAAGAGAAATCTGTTCTATATTTAGTGCAATAAATCATAAAATTTACCATAATATGTCATCAGAGATTAAGGCAACATGTTAAGTTGAAATACTTTCTGGTCTGACTGCAACGCTAAAGCTGTGCTTTGAAATTTATATTCCAGGCCGGCTTGACTGCTTTTGCTCGCTTGTTTCACGTTAATTAGAGTTTAAAGTAATGCTGAATGCTCCCCGAATGAGTTAGTGCCCGTTTATGAGTCGTAATAAATCTTTAATAATGTTATAGAAGGAGTAGGTGTTTGTAACGGTTAAATAGAGCAATATGTTAATGGGGTCTGGCAGCCACTTAACTCAAAGTCCTGAGTGTGTGTTTTCAGAGCAGTGGGCTTTTACCCTTCAGGATAATGGGGTTAACTTTACGCTGACAGATAACTGACAGTAATAAACAGCTGATCAACTTACATCGTTGGACTCGTCCTTTCTTATTATTGTCAAATTGCAATGCTGCACTTGTCAGGCGCTCCTGCAGTTTCCCTGCAGCCTGCCTGAGCTTCCTTGAGACTGGGGACGAGGATTTCGACTTATTTAATACCGTGTATGGCTCCAAAACTCTATTTGGACTGCTGCTGTATTCATTTTAGATTTTTGTTTTAGATGTGCGAAGAGTTTTGTCTGTTGCAGTGCATAACATTGCATTGATCATTCATTTTATTATAGACTTAGAAAAACAGAGTAAAGCCAGATGGTAGTTAAAATTAGTTAAAAATGACTTCATTTCTCCTCGTTATGTAATTCTGTTTTTTTACAAACACTGCAACAGCTTGACAATCACAGGTTAACCTTCAACAATGTAACAATATCAGTAGTGTTTGCCAGTTATGACAAATTCGCAGCTAAAAAAGTTGGAAAACTGACATTAGAGGAGAGCATTCTTGGATATCATGGACATGAATGAAGCCCAGTTGCAAGTGCTTGTGTTGTTGTGCTGATAATTTTTCATTTTTCATTCACTCTGTAGTTTCTGCTTCTACCGGCGAGTGCTGCAGTAATGATTTATGGCAAAATATGGATAGTAAACCCTAAGAAAAGGCTTGGGAAGTTTTTTTTTTCACGTCTTCAAACCCTCCTGACATTTCACCACAGTACACAGTGTATGATGTATTTGTGAAAAAAAGAAAAGAAAAAGAAAAAACAACCCCCAAAACTTTGAGCTCTCTATAATCGTAACCTTGTGATTTAAAGGGATAGTTCGGGATTTTTGACATGAATCTGTATGGCATCCTCATCACCAGTGTCATGCAATCACACTGACTTACCCCTGGCAGCGTCCTGTGAGCAGAGTTCTCGTCCAGCTTCGGTCAAGCCGAGTAGTCCGGCAGGTTTGCTAGACCCAGTAAAATAAAACGTTTCTCTTCCCAAAACATTATGTGTTCAAAAGAGTGATATACTTGCATCCCAAAAACATTGTAGTGGAAAAAGTCACACGTCGTTATCACTTGGCCCTATTTTCTCTCAGTTCGTATCAGTGCGCGCCGTCATTCTGACAGCGAGCTCAACTTTTCTAGCTCATTTCAGTGCTTACTTAGCAGCTGTATTCCCAGACAAGCAACGCTAACAAGCTAGCTTTAGCGCTAGCCAAGTTCATTAGGCTTTAAGATAATATTTGATAATATTTTTTATAAAGTCAAGTGTGTAAAAATGGTGAAGGCTTGCGACTATCCTGGTTGTGCCAACAAAGATGATGGTGAATCGACTCACAGTTTTCATCGTTTTCCTGTAACGGACGTTGCTCTCAGGCAACTTTGGCTACTCGCTTTGGGCTTCCATGTTGACACCAGACTGGCGAAAATAAAAAAGCTTCGAGTTTGCAGTGCGCACTTCAGCGAGGACGACTATGCGTCTTCGTGCCCAAGACAGACGAAGAAAAGGATTTTGAAGAGATCTGCTGTTTCTGCAACACTGGTAAACAAAACAACTAATGATTTTATGTAGCACCCGTGCGTAGCCTAACGGTGATGCGCCAAGGTTATGCAAAAGCAATATTGAGAATATTAATCATAATCGTGCATCAAACAGGTAGGCCCTAGCTGTCAGGTCACGGTATCGCGCGCACTGATACGAACAGAGAGAAAATAGGACCAAATGATTACGAGGTGTGACTTTTTCCACTACAGTGTTTTTGGGATGCAAATATATCACTCTTTTGAACACATAATGTTTTGGGAAGAGAAACGTTTTATTTTACTGGGTCTAGCAAACCTGCCGGACTACTTTCGGCTTGACCG
>JAJHUR010123810.1:0-15872 GCA_027495735.1 Lutjanus campechanus | reverse complement strand
ATTACACCATCACTATACTGTCTCTGTGTGTGTGTGTGTGTGTGTGTGTGTGTGTGTGTGTGTGTGTGTCTGTGTCTGTGTCTGTGTGTGGTGTGTGTGTGTGTGTGTGTGTGTGTGTGTGTGTGTGTGTGTGTGTGTGTGTGTGTGTGTGTGTGTGTCTCTTTTGTGTTGGATCCAATCTGATTGGCTGTGAGCTCTGGGCAGGTAGAAGTATTTCTGCTCTCTGGCCTCCGTCGCAGGAATTTCTGGATGCTGAGCAGCTTCACATTCCCACCTCACAGCAGAGATTGGAAAGTGTGAAGTGAGAAAGAAAAGGAGGAAAAACTGTGTGTGTGTGTGTGTGTGTGTGTGTGTGTGTGTGTGTGTGTGTGTTGTGTTCAGGGAGGAGTGGGACTGGATCCAGACGCTGTCGGCTGCAGGAGAAAAGGAGCGCGGCGGGGAGGAGAGCGAGGAGGCGGAGCCTCAGCCTGAAAGCCACGCCCCTTTACTGTACTACGAACTGCAGACGGCGATCAAGTCTCTGCTGAAACACATCAACCTACCTCTGAACCAGGTAACACACACACACACACACACACACACACACACACACACACAGTTCAGATTCAAGTTTATCTAAAGAAGAAACTTTTTTCTTTTAGTTTATTTCAAAACTTAAGAGTTGGATTTTTATTCAAAACATTTCAACAGTTGAGAGTTTTCTAAACTATTTTTTTAAAGTGTATTTTTAGACACCTAAAAAACTCAATATTATCACCACGCTGCCTTTCTGTCAGACAGACTCTTCTGACAGGAAACCACCATTATATCAGTCAAATATCACTCTACAAACCAACCAAACTCCAGTCATAAAATCACTGATTTTAGCTCACAGGAGTTGTTGGTCTGCCTCCACGTGTTTGTTATTGTGAGACTTCAGTGTTTCAAAGGGTTCATTCAGATTCACTGAAGTCACACAGTAACACAAACACACTAACAGATGGAGGCAGCAGCAGACCAACAACTCCTGAGTTCTGTGAGATAAAATCACTGATTTTATGACTGGAGTTTGGTTGGTTTTGAGAGAGTGATATTTGACTATTTTACTCCTGCTGCTTCTCCAAACATGGAACATGTTGATCGACCATCACCGTTAAACAGAAGTTAATCTCCACATCAGTTTTAAGTCCTGTTGAGATCCAGACTGCAGATGAATTAAACCTCTAAAAATGTTAAAAATCAGGATTTTTCCTGTGAAGTTTTCTTTTATAAAAGTGGGATAATTCTCTTAAATTCTAAAAGTCCTCAGATCTTATTCACCTCTTGTTGTGTTGATGTGTGCAGGCCCGTCACTTCCGTCTCTACAGTCAGGAGGTGGTCGAGCTCGGTCACGGCGTCTCCTTCCTGCTGCTGCTGCCGGCGGCCGACAACGTCTGCTCCGCCCCCGGACAGTCCAACCCCTACACCACCCTGTCAGGGTTCCTCCACCTCCCTCTGCAGATGTTTGAACTCGGTAACAACATTTATTATTATTATTATTAGTAGCAGTATTAAATTAAAAGCTGATTTAAAAACGTAATGTTTTGCTGTAGAGTTTCCGACCACAGGTGGCGCTGTAGAGCACAATGTTGTGAGAGTGTGATGCACATTTTGTGTTGCATGTTGTTGTTTGGAGCCAGAACACCTGGACGCCCCCTGGTGGCTGGCTGCAGTATAGGTCATAAATCTCGCCCCCTCCATGATAGCAGATGGTCGGCTGTGTGGGCGGGGCCTCGATACCGCGGCTCCGACCCCGATCACTGCTGCACAGACTCTGATATCTGACAAACGTTCTCAGCAGCCTCACAGTTCTGCTCGTTTTGTTGAAAAACAGATTTAAAATCTGAATAAATGCTTCAGGTCGCCCGTCAGACTCGACTGAGCTGCTGCAGACGGTCGTGTGAGACGTGAGACGGGGTCGGTCTCCAGTCCTGACTGGCTGCGTGTACCGGTGGATTTATAGGAGCAGCAGTAACGCAGCTCAGCTCCGTCCAGTCTGTCTGTGCTGACTGTGAGCGTGTTGAGGTGGATCAGCAGGGACAGACTGAGCTGTGTTACACACACACACACACACATACACACACACACACACGTACGTCTGCAGGCTGCAGCACTAAATCAGTCTGCAGGCTCCAGCAGGACGGCCTCTCTGCTGACCCCCATACACACACACACACACACATAAACACACACACAAGAATGTGTCAATAACACCCATACACACTGCACAATACTCTCTCTTTGTACACACACACCGACCTCGACACCAGCTGCTGCTCGCTCCATCGAGCTGTTGGACGTGTGACCAAACTTCACCAAGATTTTCACTGATTATCACCGAGATTCTGTGTCCTCTCACATCCAGACGTCAGATCACATGACTCACAGTGAGCAACATGTTCCTGTGATGAGAACCGCTCAGAGAACCCTCTGAGAGTGAGGAGAAACATGAGGAGAACATGAGGAGAACATGAGGAGAACATGCTAATAAGATGCTGATTATGAACCAAAGACCAGTTTTAACCCTCGTTCACCACGGAGCTGAGTCACAGACACACCGAACCATCACAGACGCTCTGAGGTAGAAATAAAAGAAGAGTTCTTGACTAAAACAAGGTAGAATTTACTGTATTTGTTGTGTCTGTTCTCGTTAACAGAACTTAGAGGGTTTTTGACAAAGTAAGCAGCAGTTTGTCCCATAATTTTCTCCAATTAATCGTAGTGCAGAGAGACATCGTGCATCCGAAGGTTTCAGTGTGGAGGGATGGACACAGAGAGGACAACTGCTTCAAAAGAGAGATTTATTTCTATTAAAAACACAGTCTCACCGTCAGCTTTGATAACAGCATGTTAATATGACTTTAAACATTTGTTTTTGTTTGTTTTTATTCATTCAAAGACTCAGATTTTTATAGTGTTGTAGTTTCTCTATGATGATGATGGTTCAACATTGTTTCTGCCTGCCTGAAGAGAATTTATTTTATTTATTATTTATTAGCTGTTATCAAATAACTACAACACCAGAACCAGGTGGAGTCCCACAGGGTTCAATTCTTGGTCCCGTCCTCTTCCGTACAGTGGGGTTTTTTATTGTCTAACACTCAGACTGTTGTTATTAATCAGAGATTTGTCCTCTGGTTAATAAATTAACGATTTCTGATTTTTTTAGATTTTCAAAACAGTCCAACGTCTTCATCAACATATTAATCTCTGTGTTTTTTTCTTTCCTTAGTTCACTTCTGCACCTACAAAGAGAAGTTCATCAGTCTGTACTGCCGTCTGTCCTCCGTCCTGGACCTGGACGCCCTCATTACCCAGCAGGCACTGCGTGAAGCCATCACTGACAGCGAGGTGGCCATAGCTAAGCAGAGGCACCAGCTCATACTGGACTACATCCAGGTCAGAAACACACCGGAGCCGCTTCTCTGTCCTGGTCTGTAAAGTCCACGTTTAGACAGAAAGAGTCCCAGGATGCTTCGTAGTAAAACTTTAAAGTCCTCGGGGGACATCGGCAGGACGTAAGACTGTTTGTCTGGTTTCTGTTGGCTGCTGTGTTTGTTCTTCATCATCAGCCGAGGGTCCGACTTCACAGAAGTTTGGAAAAAGTTTGGTAAAACGTCACGATAACTTGAAACATTGAAGAGAGAATTATTTAACAGTTGTGGGAAAAGTTGTTTTGTGCGATGGCACAGAAAGACGTCTGCAGCTGTGAGTCAGATTTATTCGGTCTGGTCTCTGTCAGAAGTTCGTCCATGTGGTTTCAGCTACTGTACAGATTCATGAAGTCACCGCCTGTAAATGTGTGAAAGGAGACGCTCATCAGACGAGAAGCAGCAGCTCATCAAACGCCACATTTTCATTCATCTCATTTTCTCTATCATTTTATTTCATATTCATTTTTCTTCTCCTCAGAAAAGACATGAAAAGAATCCAGGCGGCGTGAAAACAAACGAGTTGGTAATCCAATTTGAGACGTTTATTGGTGCAGTAAAGTGTAACTGCTGCGAGTATTAGCTGTTAAACAGCTTGTTTTTCTTGTGTTAAAGAAGTCGCTGCTCCGCCGTCACAAGTCCAAGAGTACGAAAGTAAACTCGTCTGGAGATTTCTCTCTGTGAAGAGCTCACCGCCGCCGTTAATGGAGACCGACCACAAAACCACAAGGGTCCTCCGATCACAGCACGGCCCTGCCAGAGCGTGTGTGTGTGTGTGTGTGTGTGTAACCATCTGTCTCGCTCTCTGTCTGCGATTTTAAAGCTCGGAAAAAAGTGGCCCCCCGACCACAAATTGCTCAGAGAGAGGGAATGTCAGGGGAAAAAATAATACCAATCAGAGCACGTGGAGGTATGTGTGTGTGTGTGTGTGTGTGTGTGTGTGTGTGTGTGTGTGTGTGTTGATGTGAAGGGCAGAGTGTGAAGAGCGGCCACGTCTGTCAGTGAAGACGTTTCTATACTTGTGAGGACCCTCAATGTCATGATGCATTCACTGACCCCTGACCCTCCTGACATTAACCCAAAACCACATCTTTAACTTCGAGCAGCCGTTTGAAAGTGAAAACTCACTTTTTCAAAAAATGTGAGTTTTTATTGTATAAAAATGTCCTTACTTTCACGTCTCAGGGTCTAAAACTCAAAGGTTCTCTTTTCAAAAAATGTCCCCACTCAGCAAAAACATCTCTGTTCAGCAGAAATGTTTTCATCATCAAGGTCTAAAATTACATTTTGTAAAAATGTCCCCACTTTCCAAACTGTCCTCTCTCTGGACGTCTAAAATTTAAATATTGTAGTTTTCCAAAAACTTTCTCACTTTATGAAAATATTTAAAATCTCCCAAACTTAAAAAAAAAGTCCTCATGCTGGAGATCTAAAATTCAAATATAACGTTCACGTTATACACGTTCCAAAAACATCCCTGCTGCACAAAAACCTTCTCACTTCATGAAAATATTTCTACTTTTCAAAATGTCCTGACTTTACAAAAGCCATTGTCCAAAAATGTCCTGATCAGCATCTATAAGCTGAATGTCCTCAATTTTTAAAAATGTCCCCACTTTCCAAAATGTCCTTATTCTGCAGGTTCAAATTCAAATAATACGACTTAACATAACATTAACATAAAACATCTTCACTTTCCACATAAATGTCTTCTTTAAAGAATTATCTTCAATTTAAAAATAAAGTCTCAGTGTACAAAAACTTTCTGACTTTATGAAAATGTTCCCAGTTTCAGTTCACTCCAGAGGACTGAAAATTCAAATATTCCCATTTTCTGAATATGTCTTAAATTTTTACTTTCATGTTACTTTCCTCAAAAATGTCTCAACCTTCCAAAAACATCCAAAAACATCCTCATTGTACAAAAATGTTCCTACTTTCCTCCCAAAGTTCCCTTTTCCAAAATGTCCTCACTGTGGACGTTTAAAATTCAAATATCACAATTTCCTGAAAGTGTCGTCACGTAAGAAAAATGTCCTCACTTTCCACAAAAATGTCATTTGACATTTTTCAACATGTCCTCACTCTGAGGTCTGAAAATTCAAATATTTCCACTTTGCAAAAACGTCCCCAGTTTGTAAAAACTCCTCCATGAGACAGACTTCATGAAAATGTCTTCACGTCCCCTCTTTACAAAATGTCCTCACTCCTCACGTCTAAATTCAAATATGAGCGTCTTTCAAAAATGTCCCCTCTTTAAAATAAAACTTCCTCACTTTCAACAAAACTTATTCTTTACACACACACAAAAAAAAACAGTCTCAGTGAAGAAAAACTTTCTCACTTTATGAAAATGTCCCCACTTTCCAAAATAAAAGCCTCCTCTCACTTTATAAAGACCTGAAGTCAAACTGGTCCTCACAGAGATACAACAAACACACACACACACACACACACACTCAACATGTGTAGTCTGGGAGGTCCTGACAGTGTGTGTGTGTGTGTGTGTGTGTGTTACAGTGAAAGTGGGTTAGTGTGAAGATGACGTGATGCCGTCTAATTGGACAGTTTGTTTAGACTCACCACATGTTGATGGAGGAAAGTCTCAGACAGTCTGTAGGAACGTCTGCGCACACACACACACACACTCACACACTCACACACTCACACTCACACACACACACACACACACACACACGCCTTTCTTCTTCTTCACAGCTACAAACTGTGATTTCTTCTTCTTCTTGGTATCACGTCTGAACACATCAGACAACATGTGTCCTCGTGTCCTCTCGTGGTTTATGTGGACGTGTTGATACATAAAGTGAACTTACGGAGCCGATCGATGTGTTTTTATGTTAAATTAATCAGTTTTCTCATTATTGATGAGGTCAGATGTTCGTTTGTTGCAGCAGCAGGTCAAAGGTGACTCACATCAGTTCTTAATGACAGCGTGGACAACGTTTAGGACGGCGGTGTGGAACCTCATAGATCCTCTCCAGTGACCAGATTTACAATAATAAAGAAATAATAATAATAATAAAGATAGGACACAAGACGACACTGCTGATTGAAGTATTCTGATGAGACAGTTTTAATCTCCGTGTTCTGAGCTCCAGATAAACACAAAGGAAACAGAAGAGGTGGTGTTTGTTTCAACATCTGACGTCTTTATCCATAATGACAAAATGAAGCAGGTGTTTTCATATAAATACTTGAGTGTGATGATTGACCAGCAGTTATCATGTAAAAGATCACATCGAGCAAACTGACAAAACACAGAATTAATTTTCTCTGCAGCCTGGAGTTCTGGTTCCACAGTCCTGTGATGGTCCACAGATCTGAAGTCCAAACTGCTCCGACTAATGAAGATCTGCTCAAAGATCGTCAGCTGACCTTTGGAGAAACTCTATGAATCAGCCGACCATAATAATATTTTAAAATCAGACGTCCTGATCGTTTCCATCCAACCAGAGATAAAGATGGAGCTCAGTCCCAGATCACCTTCAGCGTGTTTAGATGGTTAAATGTCTCCCGTCTTCACGTCTTTGTTCATTGAGACGTACGTGATGATTGATCAGATCTGTGGAAAAGTTGCTGAGTTTGGACAAAATTGCATTGACGTGCAGGATTCACAGGACGATCGTGACTTCATGAATCTCTTTGTCACTGATGTCACATCCACATAAAAACATGTTCTGGAGGACGACGTGCCAGAGATGAAACTGATGTTTCAAACTAATATCAGCAGACAAACGTTCACTAAGATGTTTTTTCTGTCTCACTCAGTGCGATCTGATCTGAGATAAAATGTTTGTGACTGTTGGACCGTCGTCTCTTGTCCCGTCACTCTGGAGATGATGACAGAAGTCATTTGTTCCATAAATAAATCCAGAGACAAGAGGACACAGGAGACTTGAAGTTGGTTTAATTGAGTGTATGGACGTGATAACTGATGTAAATGTGCAGATGATTAAATGTTGTTGTTGGTAAACAGAGAGCGGAGACGTGCAGCCTCCCTCTGTGGGACGAGCAGGAATCTCCTTCATGTTTTTCTCTCGGCAGACTCGTTCTGCCATCGCAGCCTCGGCATTCTTTCCAGCCGAGTCATCGCTGCTGTCAGTCTCCCCGCTGTGTGTGTGTGTGTGTGTGTGTGTGTCTGGCACTCCTGCTTTCTGTCAGACAGTCGGCTAATTGCTGCTTAACGTTTTGTCACGCTTCATTCCCTTCAAAAGCACACACACACACACACACACACACACACACACACTGATGAAAGCTTTTATTCTCATTTAATTGTCTAATAAACGACATCAGAACACTGAAGGTGTCGTTAAAAAGACGTTACTGGTTCTGTGGCGTCACATCGACTTCATGGTCACTTGTTTAAACGTGGTGTTTTATTAGGACCCCTCCGATGTCGGGTTGAGGACCCTGAAGTATTTATTTATTTATTTTTAATTATTCCTCTAAATTAATCACATTTTTGGGGTTTAAAATCCTCAAAAACTCACTAAATGTGACACATGCGCGCGTCAGTCATGGTGAAGATTTCCATGTGACGTGGTTTTCCTCCCGCAGCACGTTTCACACATTTATCATGTCCAGACATCGTCTAAACCCAACAGGAAGTCGGCCATTTTAATTTACAGTTTTGGCGTTTTCCATGTGTCTTATTTTAACGAGCTCCTACAGAATTGATCAGATTGACTTCAGAATCGTTGTGTCCCGTCTCGACTGCTTATTGATGAAAAGTTATCAGAAGATTTTGCTCTCGTTGAAGTGCATGAATAGAAAATTAAGAAAAGCAGCAAATTCTCACAATAATTAGATATTTTTGTAACGTTTGCTTGAAAAATGCCTTAACACTAAAAAAACGGCTCCACCAAGAGGTTTTATTAAAGCTTTAATAGTTAATAGACGACCAGAATCCTTTATCATCGCAGATTAATTTTCTTGATTTCCAAAATGTTTTCATCTCTGCTGTAAACAGCAGTGACTCACTGTTTACCTGCATGATTTGATAAATAGAACAAAACATCGTCTGCATAGAAACAGACGCACACACCGTGTGATTTATAATTTAGAGCTGAATTTAAACAAAATGAAGACCGGATCAATAAAGAGTCTCTGAACTTTAAGCGTCCTCATGCTGTCTTTGTTTTTCCGTCTGTCCTCCCGTAGCAACTGGACGAGATGCGTCGTGACCTCCGTTGGATCACCGACGCCCTGCAGTACGCTCGCTACAAGCAGCCCCGCGGCGGCGTGCCCATCACCTGCCTGGTGGACGCCAGCGCTCCGGACCGTGACTCCGGCCAGCAGAAGACTGACTCCACCTCCTCCACCATGGACTACCTGCCCACGCCCTCCCCCTCACCTGAACTCCGCAGGAGGAAAGCCATCAGCGGTGAGTCAGCAGACAGCAGCTCTGATTTAAATTCTTCAGTCAGACGTCCCGCTGACGCTCTCTGTCCGACAGACTCTCTGCTCGGTTCCGATGAAGACGGCTCCTCCGAGGTTTTTCTGCCTACAGACAGCGACTACGACTCCAGCGACGCCCTGAGCCCCCGCGAGCTGGACCTGCTCTATTCTCCGCCCCAGGATCTTTCCCAGCAGGCCGTGCACTCGCTGGGTGGCAGCGCCCCAGACGTGCTTCAGATCCACGAGCTCAGGTGAGTAGTTACATCATGCTCGTCTTGTTAGCGTCTCGTTTGAGGTTCACATTAATTAAAAGTTATTTATGCAACTTTCAGACAGTTCTTACTCTGACAACATGTCTGGTTTTACAGTATTTGTACCTAAGTGGAGTTTTCAGGTATCTGAGTCTTTATGTTTCTGACATCTGATCACAAATATCTGAACTTTCTCCTCCTCACATTTTATAAACAGACTCGTTACTTTAGTTTTAATGACTCTGAGGTGAATTATTGATTATTGTTATTTTGCATCATTTCAACCTGAATGAAACAATAAGACAAAGAACGATTCAGTGGAGGATCCATCAGAGTTTATCACACAGGACAGACGGGACGAGACGGAAAAGACACAACAGACATAAAAAGAACAACAATGTGAAAAATGACTTAAAAGACAAAATGTGACAAAATGTAACAAGTCAAAAAGGACAGAAAAGACGTAACTGTGTCCATGTTGGTGTCTGTAAATCTAACTGGTCCTTTCGTCCCGTCTCTCAGGTACAGCGTCTGTCCGCCCAAAGACCTCCCCCTCCACCCGGATCCGAAATCTAAAGACGCTCCCCTGTCCTCACCCCTCCTCCCCCACTCCCCGTCTCTATCCAAAGACTTTCCTCTGTCTCCGTCGGGTCTGCCTCGCTCCCCCTCCCTGTCCAGGACCCTCCCCATGTCTCCGTCCCTCCCTCTGTCCCCCAGATTCTCCAAAGACCTCCCCCTGTCCCTCCCGCTGTCCCCGGCGCTGTCCGACACCACCAAGACTCTGGAGGGCCTCTCCCTCTCCAAGGAGGGCGTGGCTCCCCTGAGGGCCCTCGCCAACCCCCCCGCCAAACGCAAACTGCTCTCCAGGAGCCACCGGGGCCAGTACTTCAGCGGGCCCCAGCGCTGGCTCAGGGGCCACAGCGGGGAGAGTCACACTGGGTCTTTATCTGAGGGCGTCTACACCAAGCAGCTGGACCCCGACCTGCCCCTGCCCGGGGACCTGCCCTCCCTGCAGGGCACCACCTACGTCAGCCACGCCTCCTGCGTCCTGGAGAGCCGCAAGGGCCGACAGCGGGAGCCGCGGCCCCACGTCCGCAGGATCTTTGTGGAGCCCTGCAAGGAGCTGTCGCCGGGCCACGAGAGGAGGGGCTGGGAGGAGGAGGAGGAGGGGGAGGAGGAGCGTGGGGGAGACGCGGCGGAGGAGGAGGTGAAGGCCGCGGGCGTGTCGGTGGTCGTGGCTCAGGCGGAGGGGGAGGAGCCAGAGGGAGCCTCCACCCAGGAAGTAGACTCAGACGACCAAACGAACGCGCAGGTGTCAGAGATACTGAGCAGCACGCTGTAGAGACGGACGGCAGCTGAGGAGGCAGCAGGTCAGTTCAGTTCTCACACATTATAAAGTTCTGGTTCCTGCACCTGGTTCCTGTGTTCTGAACCGTTCTGTTCCACCAAAACTAAACGGGTTTTTACTTCTGAACTAAAGTGGGTGTGTCTTATTCTAAAACGTGCATCACAGCCTCCTTGTGGCTCGTCTTCTTCAGTCTCCGTCAGCTGTGGAGGAAGTGTTCGGAGAGAAGAGAAAATTTAATCTAAAATGTCTCCTGTAAAGGTTGAAGTTAACTTGTTATAATAAGAAGGCTGCATACCATTTAGCTGGAGCAAGAGACTGAAAGATTCCCTCTTAATGTACCACGTGCATCATGTTTACGGAGCAGCTGCAGACGGAAACACCCTCACCACTGTCCTCTCTCTCTCTCTCTGTGTCTGTCTGTGTCTCTCTACCACAGTGACGACTGGCCGGCCGCGTGACGGCGAGCAGCCCTCAGACCTCTCCGTAGATTGTAAACTAAAACTAAAAGTTGCTGGTTCAACTCCACGCCACGCCTCAGAACCCATGGCATCGACTGTTACAAAGAAATGAATCAATGCAACAACAAACCAGGCACTGCTTCTGCCACCAGGAAGTTTGCACACTTTGACTGAACGTCAACCAAAAAATAAAGATTCAAAGAAGAAGGTGGTTCGATCGATAGTGGAGGAAATTCAAACCTTTTTTCCCCAGTTCAGTTAAATTCTCTCAAACTTTAATTGAATAATTTTTTTCGCATGGATTCTGCTCTACTTGAAGTGAATGTACAGTTTGGTCCGTTTGTGTTTGGTCTCCTGTGACGATCGAATCCCGTCCTTCAGTCAGTGTTACTCTGAGCCGCTCCTGTCGGCTCTTAATGTGGTCGAATAAACCTGTGGTCAGTTTAAAGGGACAGTTCGGATTATCTGAGGTGAGGCTGTACGAGCTTCTTCTCCACAGTCGGTGTTTCACCTGCAGGAGATGGAGGTGAGTTTGGAGACGCAGCAGGAGAACCACCGTTATATCGGACAAGCATCTCTACAATCCAACCAAACTCCATTCATAAAATCACTCATTTTAAATTTTTTAAACAAAATCCAGTCAAGGTCTGCAAATAATAATCAATGATAACAGACTTGTGCTATTTTGTGACTTTTAGTTTAGATTCAGCAAAGTCACAAAATAACACAAACACACTAACAGATGGAGGCAGCAGCAGACCAACAGCTCCTGAGTTCTGTGAGCTAAAGTCAGTGATTTTATGACTGGAGTTTGGTTGGTTTGTAGAGAGAGATATTAGTCTGACGGTGGTTCTCCTGCTGACCTCCACGTACTGAAGGTAAAACGCTGACTGAGGAGAAGAACCTCGTCCAGCCACACTTTAAATAATCCGAACTGTCCCTTTAAAGAAAAAGATGATATTATATATAAATGTATATATGATTCCCTCGAGTCTCAAACACGTGACCTGCCTCAGTCACTGAACTCAGACCACTAGAACCTTAAAACATGAAGTATTTTTATAGTCTGGGATTAAAGATGAAATGTTAGTCAGAGCTGTATTTTGTTGGCATGAAGTAGTTTGTAGCTTTGTGTCCAGTTTGTGCCTCCTCCTGGTTCAGCATGATGATGTCAGGGGTCAGGGGGGTTTTAGGTCGGGTGGGGGTTTTAGGTCGGGTGGGGGGGTCAGTCTGCACTTTGCCCCTCGGACCTGACGGTGTTTGTGTTGTGCTGCTGTGTTGACTTTCTGTTCGGCTTCATCCACAGTTCCTGCCGTGTTTCCTCACAGGCTGCTGCTGTGTTTTATGTTCTCTTTGATTTTTTTTTTTTTACGACATGCACCAAAAACTCTGAGTGTTCTTCAGAAATGACGTAGAACTCCTGTCAGTGAGTCTGAGAGCTGTTTGAACAGGTTCCTCGTATGTATGCACGCTGTTTTAAAAGTGCATTTTTAATGTTTGCACATAGCAATTATGGAATAAAAGCTAATTGAACATACGTTCAACGAAAATCTAAACGCAACACTTTTGTTTTCTGCTTCCATTTTTCACGAGTCAAAGATCTCACATTCCTTCAGATTTAATTCTCTTAAATTTTGTTCACAAATTTGTTAAAAATCAATTATTGCAGCGCCTCAAACTGAGAAGATTATTGCACATCACACAAAAACACAAAAACACTTTAATTACAGATACCAAAGTCATGACCCGCCCTCTACTGCCTCTGATTGGTTGGCTGGGTCTAGGCATGATTGGTTAGTTCAGTGGTTCCCAGTCTGGGGTGGGGTGGGGGGTGGGGGGGGTATCCCGGGTAGGGCTGCAAAATAATTTAACCTAAATTCAAACCTAAAGATGTTCTAGATGTTTAAAAAATGTTTTCCCTGGTTTCCTGTAGTTATATTTTCCAGGAAACAGGAAATGGTTTGGATGGACGTTCCCAGGATTAAACCTTAGTAATAGTAGGGTCAGGATAAGCCAATCAGAGGCAGAGTAGGGCTGGTGATGACTTTGCCCTCCTGGGGAGAAGAATCTTTTATTGTCACCAGTCCAAACACAGCTGTGTAATAATCCTGCAGACGTTCTCAATAACATGAATTTGAACATTTTTGTATTCGTGAACAACGTTTGAGAGAAATGTCCCTTTAGTCTGAGACGTTTGACGTCCACTGATGAAAAACGGGAACAAAAACAAGTGTGGCGTTTACGTTTCTGTTGAGCGTATTTGATGCAGTTGGGCATTAACTGTGGCAGCTTCTATCATTGACTGTAAAAAGGTCCGTTTACTGTCCTCTGAAAGTGTTGATGATAAAGATATTAAGTATTAACTTACAGGTTTTGTCCTTGTTTGAATGTGTAGCACAGATCCTGCGTTACTCTCTTACGAAGCTTCATAACCTGACGTGCACTAATTATACCACAAGTCTGCGACAACGCATCTGTGCTGCAGTCGCTCAAAGTTATATTTAGATTTAAAAATATGTTTATTTGCTTTTTTGAAGAGTTAAAAGATTTTAATTAAGTTTGAAGCTAAAGTCAGGAGGTTATTAGCCTAGCTTAGCATAAAGACTGAAAGCAGAGACTGTGCAACATTAAAAAATACATGTGCTAATATTTAGAGATATTTTCCTTCCTGAAACTGATTCCAATGCCTGAACTTTGATTTCAGTCAATAGTATTGATCCGATAGGTTGATAGAGATGTGATACGGCTGCTGTCGTCGCTGACTGGCTCAGGTATCAGAACAGTCTTACTAACAGCACAGACATGTTTTTTTTATTGTTCTTTCTCTGTGAAGCACTTTGTAACTTTGTTAAGAAAAGTGCTGTTTAAATAAAGTTTATTATCACATCATTATTACCAAAAAAGGAGCTAATAAATGACGTGACGACCAACCGACACCTCGCGTTAACACGGTGCATCTCGTTTGTTTGATCCGTTCACAAAACTAAAAGGGAAACATGCTAATTTGTGGTTTTAGTTGAGTTAACAAAAAGCATCCAGTCTTCATGCTAAACTAAGCTAAGCTAAGCTTTGTAAACTGAACTCTACACACAGACAAAGAGTTCCCTAAGATGTCAAACTGTTAATTTTCTGTTTATTGATTATGACTGAACAGACGATCAGATGGGTCGGAAATAAAAACGTTCTCATCCCATTCTTAAACTTAATGTGTTGGTTAAAACCGAGTATTGATCCAGTAACAGTGCGTTAAAAATATATAAATCAGTATTAATATTATTGATCAGCTGTGACTGGCTCATTAATAAATGATGTGATATCAGACCCAGACTCGCTGATTCCTGATGTATCAGGTCGGAACAACCACAGCTGGAAACAAACAAACAGTGTAAAGAATAAATAATATAAACCAGTTTATGTTGACGCGTCACAGATTTTATGAGCAATAAATAAATAAACCGGATCTGTGGTCGATTTATCAAAACGATAAATCAATATTTATTTACAATAATGAATCAGAAAATAATGTCTACTGTCACACCAACAGCGTTACCATGGAGACGGTTCAGAAAAACCAAAAGCCTTCGATCCTGAAGACAAACGCTCGCTGCTCCGGACGCCTCTTGTTCTAAACACAGTTTTTCACCTTTAATATTTTAGTGAATTTTGAGGCACAGATGTCAGGTGACCTTCATCATCATCGTGGTAAAAACATGATGAATGATTTGGTTCAGGACCAGATGAAGTTTCGGGTTTATCACGTTGGTATCATCAGAGCTGTGGACGTTTGTTTTCGGGATAATTAGATTTTGGTACGTGGGACATTTTTCAGCCGGTTTTCAGAAACGCTGTGTCATCTGGAGAACTTGTTCCTGGCAGTTTTATCCTCTGCACAGATCAGAGGATCAGAGGCCGTGCGCTTTATATATTTATTTTTATTTTGTTGTAAATATTAATTTTTTAACACAGTATACAGGAACACGACTTTGACTTCTGCACACCTGGATGTTTGTCTTACCTGTTGGTTTGTTTCCAGCCTGTCTGATCGTGTCTCTTCAGCAAGTCACTGAATTCCCCAAACCTCAGATATTATTGTTGAGTCCAGCGTCAGAACCAACAGAACCGAAAATAAAAACATAATGACCTTGTTCTTTAAGACTCGAGCCAAAAGCGTTTACTGTCACTCTTATCTCTGATCAGTGAAGCAGTTCAGGTTTAAAACTTTTCTTTGTGTTGAGGTTTAGATTTCGGATCAGCGCCGGGTTCAGACTACAGGATATCGGCCCGGTTGTTGCCCCGGGGCAGCAGACGTACGGCGTCGGGTCGCGCTGAGAACGACAGTGAACGGACGCTGTGACACCTCAACAACCACATCCCAACAAAAAGACTTTATAGGTGGTTTGCAGGTGACGTCACGCGGAACGTCACGACTGCAGATGGGGGGCAGGAAGTGTTTTGCCGGCAGGATAACAACAGGAAAGTGCCCAAGTTTTGCGCTGTCTACTGCTGTACAAACTGGTCAAACCGGGAAAATCAATAGAGCTACTTTCGAGTTCCGAAAGTTGTAACCCACAAAGGGGAGAAATTTAAAAAACTGACCGAAAAACGGCGGCAGACCTGGTTAAAAAACCTCCGTCTTAGGTCAGGGGGAGCAACGCCCGTGTCTGAAGTGACCACTTCGTGAAAGGTTAGGCTACAGTAATTAAGGTACTTAAAAATATATAATCAAAAATACAGAGCAGGGTATTATAATATTATTAGAAACACAGCTAACGTTACATCTGTTATTAGATTAGTAGAAACTAGTATTTACAATTAGCCGGGTAGCTTGTAGCCTAACGCCAGTGGTGCATTCATGTAAGGTTACATTAGTGATGAAACAGCAATGTAAAGAGTGAATCACATTTACTCACTCGGGCAAAAACAAGACGGCGGTCATTCAGTGCTG
>JAJHUR010123807.1:9690-23783 GCA_027495735.1 Lutjanus campechanus | reverse complement strand
CACACACACTTCAGTTGTAAGCGTCCTTACATAACACTGCTCCTGAACTCCCCCTGCGCTGCCAGAGATTTCTGTGTGTGTGTGTGTGAGCGTGTGTGTGAGATTCATAGGGCCATGAGGATCCTTTCACTGGTCACTAATCACTGTTCTACGTGATAGCCACCGTCCTCGACTTCTAATTCTCTGCACTTCCCAAAAGAGAAAACAAGGAGACGTGAGAGGACAGAATGAGAACGAGTGAGAATGAATGGTGGCGCCTACATACTTAGTTTGGTCCCACACATTAACACGAGGTTAGTTAAACAGGCACACATATGCAGAACTCTGTCATCCAATTTAATTTCCCGAACATTAAAGCCTCTGCAAACCCAAATCCATTACAGTCTATTAACCACTTCATTCAGCGTCTTCTGCACATAATAGGAAGCACATAGAAAGTATGAGAACGAAGTATGAGTTCATCTAAATTTGAAATATTGTCATTTAAATTTGTGTACGCTTTCTTAAGAAGCACAAACATGTCCGATTGAAAGCCAATACAGGAAAATTACGCAATTAATTCCGTAAACCAATCATAAAAAATCCATGTCAGTTGCTATGTGGGTGCAACAAAACTTCTCTTCTCTTGCTGCTGCAGCTTGTCTCTGAGTCTGAGCAACTCAACAATGTTATATCACTCCTTTAACACATGATTGTGACACAATGATTAAACCTGCTCCCCAAATCAGTATTGGTTTAAGTGTATGCAATATTTACAACATTTTCCCCGCTTTACTTTGCTGCTAGACAGCCTTTACTGATCATTTTCCCTCACAGGACACAGGAGCTGCTGGTCTACCGCTGCCTCAATCCACAGGAAGTAACGTTAGTTCGGACTCGAACAAACGTATTAAAACATCAAAATCACACCAAAGCCAAACAATAACACTAACTAACTAACTAACAATCACAAACTCCTACATGTGTGTCCTGCGAGGTAAAAAGACTGTTTCTGTCCATGGAGTCTGATGGTTATAAAGAGAGCAGAGACGCCTGCCTCAGTTCCTTGTTGGAAAACAAATAGGTGTTGCTTTGTTTAGGGTCTGCCTGCGTCTGCAGCGGTCCACAGCAGGACATTACTGAGCTTCCATGTTGGGACTCCTGAGGCAGTTGTCCATCAAACATGAGCTGACCCGCCCACACATCCTTGAAAAGTGGTCTAAACAGCAAATTGAGCTGGAGTTTTTTCTAACCAGGTTTTCTAATAGTTATGAACATTTATTTTCACTCAGATCTTTGCGGATGCTTCATGAGAGATTTTACTCTGATATCATATATGCTTCTTTTTTTTTTTTTTAACAATTTCAGGCCAAGTTTTCCAGAGGCTTGCCTTTCCATGTCTTTACATTTTCATGAAAAGTATTCAACTGATATGGGGTTTTCAATGGCCAGTATCAATAATTATATAGTAGAGTGGCCGATGTATAACACTGATATTAAAACAAAGAAAAGCAATGTATAATTCCATTTCTAGTCTAATATACAGGATTATCTAAGCCAGCAACATGTTCTTTTAGATGGACTTTTAGCCCAATTAATGAGACAGTCAAATACATTGGGTTATGCTGTAGATTTCAGAACATGACTGGCTTTTATAGGACCAGTGTGTTGGATTTAGTGGCATCTAGCGGTGAGCTTGCAGATTGCAAACACCTCATCTCACCCTCCTCTTCCAAGTGTGTAGGAGAACCTACACACATGTCTGTGTGCTCCACGTTTGGACCCATTCTTCAAGATTTGTGACATGTTTGGAGCCATTTTTCAAGTCTTTCCTGACAAGATTGTGACAGGATTATTAAATTGATTGATCAGAAAATCGACAACGAAAACAATCATTAGTTGCAGCTGTAATTAGAATTTGAAGCAGTTTCAAGGACCTTCTCCACAATCCGAGCTCTTTTCAAAGCTTGAAAACACTACATTAAAATTCAAGTGTTCTCCCCAACCCGCATGAACCCTGGTTAAAACAAATTTATCCAAACAAGCTCACATTAGAGTAAATGGATACGACCACTCTGTGCTGTAAACAACCATTGTACGGGCAGAGCTCTTTCTATCACGCTGTGGCCTGCTACATGTAAGTGAAAGACAAAGTGAGTCGGGGAGGATTCTGTAGCAACGTGACATTTTTTAGCCCTGCACACTGACACATGCACCATGAAGTGTCTTAATTACCTCCCTCCTGTTTTCTGTTAATTGCTCTTTTATACCTCAGTTTTTCCAACAACCCACACTCTATTTTCCTTCTATTGTTGCTCTATGTTTCTTTCTCTCTTTGAACATGCATGGCCTTTGCAAGATGCCTACAGGCTGAGAGTGGCCTTGGGGGCATAAACGGCTGCACAGAACACACACACAAACACTCACAAAGGCAAGTGCACACACATACTGTATCTGCAGCTCTTACTGGATTGGTATACACAATGAAACATTCTCACAGGCAATATCTTCATCGCACAGTCTGACCCTTTACAGTCGCACGAACATGTCACCATTGTTCAGCTGTTGTGTATTTTAACTGTGCAGGCAAAATCCTATTCATACTTTTGTCAGTGAGAGCGCTCCCTGCATCTGTAGCTGTGCGCTGTCACAGTAACACAGTGTTCACAACGAGCACTTTGTTATTATAGTATTGTTCAAAAACTGCTCAGAAAGAAAAATAGAATTGTACAGCCAATTTTGGATGTATTAGAAAAGGTTCTGTTACTATAAATATCGGCAACATTCAGGGCTGTCCCACCCTCTGCAGTAAAGTGTGTTTTTCTTCAAGACACTTTGACACGTTCAGTATAAAAGGCTGCAGATATTATGTACTTCAAAAAGGTCACAGAAGATGAAAATGAAGGTTTGGTTCAAATCGATAACTTTAGTAATGTTAATGGATGATGATTTGTTAAACTTTCAGTTAATTCATTGAGCCAAAGCACCAAACATCTCTTGGATGCAGTTTCACAAATCTAAGGATTTGCTTGTTACGTCATATTGTAACTGAAGTACCTTTAAATATTCTGCTGGTTGGTACATGAACCAGAGCAGCCACACTGACGAGGCTGCCTGCAGATGTGTCTGCAGACGTTGTTTGTTCATCAGCCTCGGCCGATCACAGTTATCTCAAAATTCCAGATTTTAATTGGTCTGACACTAGTTCCACCACAGCTAAAAATGAAAAAGCAGATGACTGAGAGAAACTGGAGAAAAACTACAGATTACTACATCACATTAATTCAAGCACTTTTCAAAAAATTTCAAGGTGCATTTTCAAGCTTTTCCAGCACCTTACAACAGTGAAATATAATAAGCCAAAATAATGCTTTGCGATAGCATTCCACAGAACAATGATAAATTACAGGAATTCAATCTTAAGAGTAACTGAGGATGGATTCTTTATGACACTCTAATCTGATCAATAAACTGAGAAACATGTGAATCATAGTGAAACTGAAACTCTGAATAAAGGTGCAGTGTGTTAGTGGTGTGGTGTACAATATAATGTCCTTTGTATTCAGCACTGAGGGCAGCATGAATATTTTATTGTCAAAAAATAAGATAGTAGCTGATATCGTTTTTACGCTTAACACAAACAGTGTTGATAAGTATACTTGAAAGTGCGGCGATGCAGGTATCTACTGAGCAGGACATTTTTAACAGTGGAAAAACTACCTTGTCTGGTGGACAAACTATATCACACTTTCTGAATCACCTCAAACATGTCTCTGGCATTTCTGTGCTGCAGTTTCTGAAACTTATCAGCCAATATACTGTACACAGCAGAGGCTTATCTGTGATAAGCTCCAGTTGGCTAACAATAGGTCTGGAGTAAGTGTCTTACATAAAGAGTCGTATGTTGACATTTCACGTCTGATCAAGTTGGATGCAGACTCTGTCCCATTAAACCACATCCTCCCTCTGAGCGACTTGACCTGACTATCAAATGAAGCTGAAAAGTCTGCATAAAGCAACAATAAATGTTTGTTCTGAGTTTGTGACGCCACAGAAACAGGTGTTATTAACCACTCAGCTAAATTTGAATGATTTAAAAGAGAAAACTTTCCTTTATTATTTAAATCCCTTTGTGCCCTTTTGTTTTATCAAAAAAAGAGAGAAATAAATAAATAGAATAAAGCCAGGAGAGTGAAATGTGCACAGAAAAGATTGCATAATCTGCGATTGAGGTTTTTTTTTTTTATGTTGATTCCTGTACCAAAATGAATACTGTCAATTGACATAATCTTTGTTTTTCATCTTTTTGTTCCATGTCAGTATAAGGTTTAAATCTCTATGGACAGTTTCATCTGTCAAATTGTCATTCTTTTCCCCTTAAGCTCATGGCACTCTATGGGTGCGTACAAACTGTGCATGCCAGACGCAGCCTCTGCTGCATTTGTGCCGAAATAATCGGCACAAATTTGCTGCATTTGTGCCGAAATAATCCAGGGACAACCCTGTAACAGCCTTTATTCACACTGGATAACAGCATTCTGTGGATGGAAACACTGTGAAAGTCACTTCAACAGTATATGAAATAGAATCAAAGTCATGAAACTCACTCTTCACTGGGCTGTAACCTAAATAATGGCTTCAGTATATCATGAAAATGAAAGCTTTAGCTACATTTTCAGTATCAGCTTGAGTCATCCCCATTATCATTACAGTGAGAACAGCATCAGCCTTTCTGAGCCCAGCTTTCTGCCAGCTCTACAAGTTCTCCAGGACTCAGCAGCCCTGCCAGAGAGCGAGAAGCCAGTCTGCCACTTTCTGCCAAGTTCTCAGACAGACTTCAAAGGAGCTGAGCTGCCATTCTGCTCTCTTCTACCACAGAGAAGAAGTTTAGTGGCCTCCAGGCCGAGCACAGAGAGAAGGAGAAATAAACAGTGACAGACAGGGAGGGAGGGATGGAGTGAGAGTAAATGAGAGGAGAAAATATAGATTTTGACGCTCGGTGACCTAGAGAAAATGCATGTTAACCTCAAAGAGATGGGAGAAAATGGCATGAAATGTAAACACATCGTTTTATATCGGCAAATGCTCCCCTCCCACCTCCCTGCTCAGTCTCCTGCTTCCCCGTCAAGAAGGGCAGCGAGGGTCAACTCCCAGCGTCCCGTCTGTTTTCTGCAGCGGAGCTGTGTGTGCGAACAAAGACATCCTGACAGGCCTTGTTTACCATCTCCACTATGTCTGCTGTTAAACACCACCTCCCTCTTTCTACGCTGTCCTTTCTTGCTCACTTGTCGTGCTATTCTTACGCCGTCAGCTCGGCAGTGACACGCAGCCTCGCCCTCAACATGTTCCCGCTCTCCGCCCCACAGTCAAAGGCAGAGCCACACGGCAGAGGCTCGTATCGGATTTCTCGTGCAAGTCCGCATTGATCTACATGCCAGTGATGCTTCTTCAGGGCCCGGGCCCCAAAGAGCACTCCACACAGAATACACTAAATCTATGCTACACGGTCAATTGTCTGGGAGCACAGTCTGGGAGAAACTGTGTATGTCAGAGGAGGGGAACTCAATACTCAGCAGAAAGCTGTGAGCAAAGCCTTTCTCTGGCCAACAATAAGTTCCTGTGTGCTTGTAAAGGCCATCTCTGATCCTGAGTGCACTGCAGCTACAGCCCCCATATGCACCAACGAGTCACTCGCCACCATAAACAGACCAAAGTGTCCGACCCTCCGACCGTCTCAGCAGGACCTCTGAGCGCAAAGAAAAGCTCTGACCTTTACCTCGTCCGCTGCCTTTCTCATTCCAGCGTCCGTGGGAGTCTGAGGGCTCCGGTACAGTCCTGAGCTCGCTCAGACGTTCAAGCTATGGCAGGGTCAGAGGGCAAGGTAGTAATGACAAGATGCTCAGTGCTCAGCATGTCCAGGGGATGAAACCACGAGATGAGCTTTAGTTTCTCAGCCATCACTCTCACTGTGTCTCCAGGGAGCTCCTCAACCAAACCATATGACCAAGAGGGAGGCTGAAAATAGCCAGACTTACCAGGCCTGCTGCTGAGTTTAATGAGAATAACATTAAAACAAAGTGAAATTATATCAGTCTAATCAAGAACAATATCAAAATCAGGGCTGCAACTACTGATTATTTTCATTACTGAAGAGTTTGACATTAAAAAAGGTAGGTGTAGCCTGCCAGACTTATTTGATGTGTTTGCTCTATTCCCCTCCAGTAAAGCAGGTGGCAGTATGTCCAACAATGTCTGTAACATCTTAAAGGGATAGTTCACCCAAAAATGAAGATTATCTAGTCACCCTCATGCTGACTGAAGTTCAGGTTTATTTTGTTAGTCCACACAAATCAATCAAACAGTGGAAGTGAATGATGACCAGTTTTCAAACATCTAGAGAAACATAAAATGCCTCCATACTGCTCGTCTGGCATAATTCACGTTTCCTAAAGCCCCGACATGCTGTTTGCACACCTTCACACCACACACACCCAGTTCAGACAGTGTGCATGTGCAGATGAATGTGGCTCCAAGTCAAGTATCTACAGTGAAGATTCAGGTTAAAAACATGGTATAAATAACATTTTTTAGTTAACTTGGCATGTTGGGGCTTTAGAAAACTTGGATTACACCAGATCAGCAGTATGGAAGCATTTTATTTTTTCATTCTGTTGTTTTTTTTTACTTTTGAAAACTGGTCACCATTCACTTCCAATGTTGGGGAGATTCTGCAACACTGTTTTCCTCTGAAACTCCAGCACTGTTTTGAGGACTGGAAAAACTAAACCTCACCTTCAATCTGCATGAGGATGAACAGAGCATGACTGAACTCTCATTTTTGGGTGAACTTTTCCTTTTAACGCAAAACAGAAGAAGAATAGGTGCGAGGATGGATGAACATAAGAGGGATGGAGTACCTGCCAAACGCTGGTCAAAGTTCAGCTTTTGATAAAAATCTGTCACAGATTTTAGTGTACCACATGGAAGGGAAAGCAATATGAGCCCGGCAACATGACAAATCTCACAAAATCACAAAATGTAAGAAAGCAAACACTGTCCTAACGATGATTTTAGGATTCACTGTGTGTAAATGTGATGGGTACGTGCACAGTGGTACAGCTGGTCAGACGGAACGTTTTCCTAATTCCCAGTGTTGACAGGTATGTAATATTCTATTGCAAACTTAAATTAAATATTAAATTATCTGTAAGACATAAGGTCATTAATTTATTTCTAACATGGACAGTGAGAGGAGAGCTGCACTTTGTGTATCCCTTGTTTATGTTGGTTGTACCATCCACATTATCAGCTCCTCGTTGTCCAGATTGCTGAAGTTTTCTCCTTGTGTGTGGGACCTCTGTACCATCCAGTTGTGAATTCCATCGTTGAGGACGGAAAAAAGTGAAACTGTTAAAACTGTGGACGGCAAGTCTGTTTAACGTTACTGCTATTCTCTGCCAACATCACCTAATTTCACCCCCTAAAGTGATATCCAGTTTGCCGCCTACCGTCTGCCTGAATCTATGTGACTGCAGCATTCAGCATCTTGTTGTCAGCTGTGAGTTTGAACCTACCATCTGTCTTTTTATCTCTTTTTGTTTGACTCCTAAATGTTGCTGCTCGTCTCTCAGCGCTCATCTGAACTGAATCAGCGGGTTTGTGTCTTGTTTTCATCGACAGTGCGGATGTATGGTCACACATTAACATGCAACCATCCCACTTGAAGCTGCTGTTTATTTTTGCGGACATCATTTGTGTTACCACTGTGTCAGGAATCATGAACGGTGCTGCATGACAGCGGTGAGGCGCATTAAATGCTCTGGGTTTTTCAGAAATATGACTGTAGGGATGGTGTTGAGATAATTACACTGTTGTTGTTTAGTATGTGTGTTACTGCCTACCACATCATTTGTGCAACTGTGATAATTACAAGCCAGTTTTACCTGAATAGTGTTTATATCACACTTTCTGGGAATTTATGAAAACCTTTTGTGACGTCCTTTGTTTTTGATATTTCCCAATTTGTGCTTCAATAAATTTAACAATTATTACACCAGGACAGTCTCATTAGCTAAGTTTACATCCAAATATAGTGCTCATTGTAACAAAATTTCCACAAAGTTGTATTAATGTGTGTTTCTATCAACTGCTGTTGTGGATCCTATTCTCCAGTCAGGTGCCATTAAACCACTGCAGATGAAGGAGACAGAATGAGACAACATCATTATAAAAGCTCCAGTCAAAACTCTAACAATGGACAGCCGTGTGGAAATCATGATGGAAATATGACATTTCTGTTTCACGTGTTAGTGTGAGGATGGTGACAGCCTCACTACACATAGATCTGATGTTCTCAGCTCTTCACTGGAGGTGATGAGTTTGTGTGTTTAAGTCACATGTTTTTGTGTACATTATCGTATATTCATCATTTCCATTTTACTTTTGTCTCAGACTTTTTTTTTTGGTGGATATTTTAAGGTTTTTGTGTTTCAGCGTTGTCACTTGGGTTTTTAAGCACAGATTGTGAATGCGCATGAAGACGAGTTGGATGCAAACAAGACAAGACGTACTGTAGTCAGCAAAAGCAATGAGCTACAGACTAATTTACACTGCATGATTTTAGCCCTGACAAAGATGCAAGATCAGAGGTAAATCGGCACTCAGTCCCGTGAGCAACAATCACTACGTGTGAAATTATCTGAGAGAGATGCCTGAGACACATCCAGCAGGTTAAATATCTGGACTCGTCTGTCATTCCAATCCTGTAGGGTGAAATTTGTTTTGACCAGCAATGACAGCAGTGAGGACCTTAGGCCAATGACAGCGCAATATATGAGGTGAGGGAAATTTTGGGGAGGAGTGATAACATCTGCAACAGAACATCTGCGCGCATGCACATGGTTTTGTGTATTTTCCCGTATCACTTTTCACCAGACAGACTTGTCAGGTTTCCTCATAGTGAAATCCCTTGTAATGTGTGACTCCTGCCACCAATCACAACAAGATACCCAATTTTTTGATGGCCGTCAAATTCCCCTCTTATGAAAAAAATCACTCTTCCCTCCTCAAACACGGCCTGGCTGCCAGATTTAATGTTGTTTCTAAAATTGCATCATCGCTCATTTTGACAAAATGCATCCCATTGGGAGTGGAGCACATATACATTTTTGATGTGTGTCTGTACGCACATAAACTTTGTGTATGAGTGGGTAAATATGTGCAGATGCAACAATGTCCAGGTACATACTTGTACTGTGGCCTTGTGACATGCAGGCAGTGCTAAAGGTTAAGTTAATTAAGCTAATTTTGTGTATCACCAGTTGCACGTTCCTCTTTTTTTTCCATACAATTATTTTGTTACCTGTAGAACTATCTATAACCATTTTAAGCATTGACATCTGGGTTCTTAACCAATTTTAACATTGATATCTAGGTTTGTAACCATTTTTAGCAATGCTATCTGGATTCCTGACCATTGTGACAATTGTTTTTAATGTTGACATCTGGATTTTTAACCATTTTAGGCGTTGATATCTGAGTTTTAAACCACTTTGAGCAGTGACGTCTGGGTTCTTAACCATTTTTAATGCTTATATCTGGGTTTTTTAAACTATTTTTAGCATTGATATCTGGGTTCTTGACCATTTTTAGCAGTTATATCTGGGCTCTGAACCTTTTTTAGTGTTGATATCTGGGTTCTGAACCATTTTTAGCTTTAATACAATTGATATAACAACATAGTTTTAAGCGTTTGTTTATTTTCTGTTTCACTGATTTACCATCATCATTTCATTATTTTGGTTTTATGAGCAGAGACAGGATTGCTGGTGGACTAAGGGGGCATATTAGGGGACATTAGTGTATGAAAGGAAAACCATTTATCTGTAACACTACATCACAGATCACAAAAAACATGCCACCTGATCAGAATTACTCTTGCATATTATTATTAAATCATGAATAAAAATTGTAATACAAATCGCATAAAATATTCTGTGCAAGAAACCAACAATGACACGGTCAGCATCTACAGGGAAGCCTTCAGGGATCAACCTGCTATAGAAATAAAGTCAAGTTCAAAGACATTTCAACGTACCATTTTCTTCTACATCTGAATTACTGTCACTGTAAAATCCACTCTAAAATTTCTTGTCGTTATGGTGTTTGTATTTGGTTTATTTCATAAGAGTATGTTTCAATGAACAGTTTTTGTTAGCACACTGAAGCTAAGCAAAGCTTCATCTTATAAGGTCTACCTCTTGGTGTTACTACTGAGTCTCTCCAGTAGCACTCCTCGTGTGCTTATGTCTCTTAATCCTCATCGTTGGCTGAGGCCAGCGCTAAAGCTAAGATTAGCCCACATACGCACACATACACACCAAGGGGTCACACTGCTACAAACGAAGAGATCACACACGCTTTGCATAAACAGGGTGACACTGACTTACACACACATGATTACACATGCACGCATACACACAAACACAAGCCCTCTCTGTCTTCTCTTTAGCTACATTGCCCATGAGTGAAACAGAGTAGTTGACATCCCGCGGTGTCAACACTTAGTTGGAGGGACGTGGCGAGGCGGGGCAGTCATTTGGAGGGGTGACATCACATTGCACACGCAGCTGAATAACCTTAAGTTCAAGAGGAATGTTAATTCCATAGTAGAGTCTTTTTCCTTTTAATGATTAGACTCTAAGACTCTCTTCATCCGCTCTTTCTCACATCCATACTAAATCTGAAAATGGATCTATATTCCTGTGTGTTTTATCCTTCCACACTAAAAGCACACCACACTATTAACTGGGACTTTTTAAAAATGCTGTAGTGGATAGATGTGAAAACACCAAACACGAGGGCTGCAACTAATGATTATTTTCATCATTGATTAATGTGTGTTAATGTGTGTTAATGCTGTCACAATCTTGTCAATTTAAAAAAAAAAGGTCTGTCGATCATTTTTTCCTCTAATTGATTAGTTGTTGTCAGAAGCTCAAGATGACGTCCTTAAATGTCTTGCTTTGCCCACAACTCAAAGATATTCAGATTGCTGTCATAGAGGAGTAAAGAAACCACAAAATATTCACATTTGAGGAGCTGAGATCAGAGAATTTTTACTTTTTTTAAATTAAAAAATTACTAATTGTGATTAGTCTATTAATTAATCCTGTCACGATCTTGTCACTTGAAAAATAGGTCTACGTACATCTACCTCCACATTCTGACATTTTATGCACCAAACAGTTAAGAAAAAGATCCACAGATTGATCAATAAGGAAATCAATAGCTTGAAAAATAGGTCCAAACGTGCAGACATGATTGTGGCAGGATCAATTAATCGAGAAAATGATCAATCATGACAGATTAATCCAACAGTGAGAATAATTGTTAGCTGCAACCCAAATCCAAACCACACATATTACTGTGCAGTTTTCAGACACAGAGTTTGGTTAAGGCTTCTATCCTCCGTACGTATGAAAGCTGTGGGAAGTTCACACATACGGTGAGACTGATTATTTCCAGTTTGCATCTAGATGGAGTCACATACTCTGACAGTGTTAATATGATGTTCCACCCACTGACAGAGGCAGCTACACTTGCACAGGTGTAGTGTCAACAATATCTTCAATGTGTTAGTGTGGGGGAGACGGTGACAGGTAGGTGTCAGCTCCTCTGCCACAGGCCAATCGCACGCTTAAGAATGTTTGACAGGAAAACTCCCCGATGGGATGCGACAGCCAATCAGACCTCATATCGCAGGTCGTCAGCATTAAACCTGCTGGGCAAAATGAAAGCTGCTACTCAGTTAGTACAGTCACTACTGATTCAAACATGACAGCACAGGGCAGAACAGTCGCTGGTGTTTGCTCTTCTTCTTGGTTTGGATCATATCCTGAAAGTGATATTTACGCAGGTCACTGGCATGCGTTTAGTTCCTGCTGAAGCTGCAGGGTTACCGCAGCAGTTACAGATGAATCCACTTTGATCTCTGGCTGTCTGGACAACTATCTTCTCCTTGTTATCGACAGTGGTGGATGACTTTCACTTTCATTTCAGCGCGTACATCATCATTACATCATTTATTATGGTATTCAACGTAATGTAGCAAGAAAGAGGGAGGGAACAAGACAGACGGAGAGAGAGAAAAAGATACAGACGGCGTGGATTCTACAGATTATTGTATGCCCCTGCAGGTTTATATATAATTTGTTCTAAGTAATGTCACACTGTGCGACTGTGTATGCGTGTGGAAATGTGAGGATCTTTCTCAATGGTATTTAAATGTGCATAATCACACAGAACCTCGAAGGTCACAGCCTGCACAAAAGCGTGGGTCTTCCCATAAGTTTTGGGCCCGAGGCATCAACAGATTTGTGCAGAAATGAGAATATAGCTGGGTGCTATTTAGATACAATTACTTATGTTGGCTCATCGTGTGTAAACACTATCGCACAGTGGGCATGGCTGGGGACAAGCTTAAAGCCTGAGATATCAGACTACACAAACACACTTCTCTCTCGTCAAGTGCTTCAGCAAACACACACATATGGCAGCGAGGCCATCACTGAGAGCTGAACAAAACACTGTGATACTGTCTGGGTAGACATATGGAGTTTGTGCAAGCATGGTGTGAGTGTATGTGTGTGTGTGTGTGTGACAGCGGGCCCAGGAGTGTGTGCTGTTTGTTTACCAAACAGAGGAATCACTGTATGTTTACCTGACCCCCGCTGAGACAGGGCGCTACCAGACTGCTTTGCAGAGTAATCCAACAAGTAGTGAGATATGTACACAGTGTTTCCCCTGTAACTTTCTTTAAAGGAGGAATATGTAACACTTGCACGTCCAGAAATGAGTACAGCAGTCCAAATTGCAAGTTGGAGCCATAGACGGTATATTAAATTGGTTGAAGTCTTCTTTAATATATGTGATCTATGTTTGATGAGAGTCATTTCCCCTCGCCTCCTCCTCCCAAGACTCAAGTTCAGGCGGGCTGCAGGAGCACAAGAGGAGCACAACACTATAATCTGACAAGCGACAAGTCCCCCACTGTAAGTTGTTCAGCTGTTGATCTAACTGTCAGTTGTCTGTCAATGTAAATTTAAGCCCATTAAACTGAAAACAAAAGCACACTGATCCAAAATACACACTCTGAAGTTGGAGTTCAGGGACTGCCTGTTTCACTGCCTGCCAAACTCCATTAACATTTTGCTAAATTTAACTGTCAGAAACATCTACTCCTTCTACAATATTATCAACGATTTCTTACAACTCATAAACAGAAAACTGTTAACGGTTAACTCTAATTAACGTGAAATGGGCAAACAAAACCAGCTGTTTTGGTCTGAAATGCACATTTCAAAGGGGGGACACCATGGCTATATAGTGGTGAGTATTAGGGCTGGGACGATCACCGATCAAATCGTATATTGGCGATTGGAAGGTTGCCAGGCGATTTGCTGTTTATCAAGGCGATTTTGAAAAAAAACGGCGCTCTACTGTGCAACACACCGCCGGCGCAGCGGCGCGTCGCGTGGCACCCGTCACATGTTCTAATGAACACACATGGGAAGCGCAGCGCCGCGGCGCGTCACCCTCGTCCAGGACACTGGGCTAGGGATATTTCTTGACCTCGGCATCTCCGACCCTCCACTTCTCCCCTTAAATAAGCGTGTGTTGTCAGACTGAGCTCCTGTCTGCAGGAGAGCAGAGACACAGATCTGATCTGTAGAAGTTTCTGTGTGTTCAGCTCTCAGTAATTTGTAGTTTTTAAATTGTTTTCTGTGGTTTGAAGTTTAGTTTCTCTCCTGTATCGCTGTGTGTACTTTCAGATTTCTGCTTTATTTCTTTATTTTACAGTTTCTTCACGGTAGCTTTCAACTGATAGGATTCCTGTTAAGTTACTGCTGATGAAAACAACACTTCCTGAGTTTTCTGCTTCATAATAAAAGCCTTTAATTAAAAAAAAGTAATGACGGGCTTTTATGCTGAAGAATTTATAGGAAGCGAAACGTCCATCGTCAGCCACTTGACTAAAAACAAGCGCGATTCAGACAGACACACACCTCGGCAGCGCTGAGATGTGAATCCCTGCCGTGCAGGCCTGACTAGCC